>JAGXCT010034204.1:0-20542 GCA_022495035.1 Philopotamus ludificatus
TGAAGGAGACTATTTTAAAGATGGCGCATCGAAAAAACGACATTACTTATGGATATCCCTAATATGGCCGTTTAGTCGAGTCTGGTATTCTCAATTTTTGTTTACGGCGTAGAAACCTGGACCGTAAAGGAAAACATGAGGAAGAAAATTAACGTTTTTGAAATATGGTGCTGGTGGTGCCTGCTGAGAATACCATGGACCGCTAAACGCACAAACGAGTCTGTCCTAAAATAAATGGGGGACGAAAAAGACGATCGACTTTTAACTACATGCCTTAAAAGGATTCTGCGATAATTCGAGCATTTCGCTAAAAGAAAGGAAAGCCTGGAGAGGCTCGTCCCGCTTGGAAACGTCCAAGGACGCAGGGGAAGGGACAGGGCGTCCACCCGCTGGAGCGATCAAGTAAAGACCACGAACTCCCCTGTAGTAGCTGCGATGCGAGATGCGGAGTGCAGAGAATCCTGGAGAGCCAAAATCAAGAATATTCGGAATGATATAAAAATATTTCAACGGAAGATGCCCTTTCGTTGCAGTTGGACGGGTTCTTTGCACGATTGGGCAATATTAAATCGCATTCATTCCTTAGTGTTGGAAAATGTTAAACAATGACATTTTCTAGATCAAAGGAGCCCATCATCTTTAATTACATACTTGGAAACGCAACTCTTCATAAGCAATCACCCAAATATCTGGTTATTTTGTTTGATTCCAAGTTAAATTTTAGTTTACATGTATGCAAAATACAGAAGAAATTTCTAAGATATCTCTACATGAGGGAGTTTGGATTATACTCCAGTTTATACTCCAAAGCACGGGTACAGGCCTGCCTGGGGTATGTAACTCTCGAGAAAAGAAGTTCAATCTACTTGGCAAAGCACGTCTTCAAGTTGTTGGTTGGCGCAGTACATAACCCCCTTGTACTGTGCGAGTTGCCCTTATGGGCCTTTAAGTGCTTTTACTTCCGTCAAATATGAAGATAGGTGCTCTCAGAAACTCTCCGGTAACCAGGGCTATTACTCCGCTCAACCACTTGGCCCAATATCTAGATATATTTGATGTTAAATATCGTCGTTTCGTTGATATTTTATAATACTTTTCTTTATTGTTATATATGTTATTTTTTTCCACGTTACTATTATGTTTTGATGCGTGATATGCGACCTGTTTTATTCTGTAATGCCATTGTTTTTTTATAATAAATAAATAATAATCATAAAATATGAATTTAACGGCTTACGTTTGTGTGTTTACATATAATTATTCGTTCAATAGATTGCTTTACTTGACCCTTGTGATAATGAATTAACAATTCAAGGCCGACAAATTGAATTGTCGACGACGTGAGACATAGTCGTTAATCCAGTGTATGGAAAATGTTTACCGACGCATATGTAACGCACACACAATGATAAGTCTTTCATTTATTTTTGTCATTTACAAACAACAGTATTTGCGAGCTGAAAGCGTATAGTTGTTTGTGAGAATATAAGATGTTACGCTTAAGAAATCGCTTGGCTAATTGTGGTTTACTCGAAGGATCAAGGTGTCGGACGATTTCTATGGAAAATTAATGGTTACCATATTTATTGTTTATGTATATACAAAGCCCATAAAGTTCGCTTCTTAGAATATATATATTACCTACATTTACCTTGTACGTTAACATGAATCATTGACAAGATTATTTTTATAAATAGGATATAAAAACAATTTATAAGATTAAATCAACGATAAATAACATATTATAAGGGCCGTGTTATTATATATAATTATTATTTTATACACTTAATTAAATTCTAGGCTGTACTTGACTTTCGTATATAAATGATTCATGAAAATGTGGACGAAAGTAGAGCAATATTAAAAAAAGGATTTTAAATAGGGTAATTAATCGAACAATATGCATTTTTAAGTACGAAAGGAAAGGGTATATAAAATAATAAAGCTAATTTACTTACCTTGGTAATAATTTTTTCTTTTCAACTTCAACGGTCTCATATACGTAGATATCATTAATAGTGTTTTGTTAAGCAGAGATAGACGGAGATGATGGTTTCTAGTTTCTAATAAAATTTCCATTACTGAAGACTCCGTGATTCAAAATCTGTTTTATAAAAAGAAATATATTTATTATGCTGTTTACAAATATGCATTAATAAATAAATATATTAATAAATAATTACTTTACATCGCCACCCATTGATCAGTCGTATACATAAATATATCTATAATGTTATGGTTGGTATATTGGCTGAAGATATCATAAATAAAGACTCTACAGATTATACTCATCTGATTTAATGACGAAAAGGCAAAAAGATAGATAATGCAGTAGAAAAGATTAAGTTAGAAGAGAAGAGAACCTCCAACTACTGCTTGGGGCAGTCTAGCGTTATCGTCCAAGAGAATAGAAGTCGATCAGTTGATCAATCTAAGCTCTTTTTCTGCAAGTTTTTGGATTATTTGGTACAGCTGGTGGTAGTATACCTTCTGGAATGATCAATGAGGCAGGTTTCATGAAATCATAATGGATCACACCTACGCCAGACCACCAAATATTCTCCATCGACTTCTTTTGATGGATATTACGCTTTGGGCTGTGTTTTGTTGGCTTGTCCTTGTCAACCCACTATGCTGAACGTTTATGGTTATCGTATTAACAGCCCTATTGCAGAGCGCTGGCCTCATACAACACCCTTCTACATTTTATTCAGTCTGAAGACACGTCGCTCCATTTTCCGGTAAGTTTCAATGATACAGTGTCTCGCTGTACACAGTTCAACCATATCAGCCTCGGTCTTTTTTGCCTGCGGGGACAGGAAGGCTCGTCAACCATTATCAGTGGCACACCGACAGTGTCTGGCTCCTGTGTGCAGAACATTTAATTGGGGCATCTATACCTCCCTCTACAATAAAAAAAACATTTTATGAAAAAGAATTAAGAAATTTTAATCGATTTTATGAAATAATGTATAATATTTTTCAATTTTTCTCCCCTTGGCGTCTCTCGGTGAACTCAATCTTCCGGTGCTTGTGTGCGCAGCACAATCTAGCCATATGGACGGCACACCCCTTGGCCATATGCCTTTTCAGTGGCTGACTGTCCTGCATTCTTGATACGTGACCGGCCCAGCGGAGTCTAGCCATTCTGACGACAACAGTATAACCTTGTACAGTTGATACAGCTACTTGTTGCTTCGGACACGCCTTTCTCCGTCGTCGAATGCGGCTCCAAATATTCGTCTCGGAATTCTCTTCTCCAGGATATCCAGTTGTCACTCATCTTGCTTTATCAGAGCCTAACATTTAGACCCATATTTTAGGAAAGGCCTGATGATGGTCATGTAGAGTTTGGCTTTGGTCTTCCTTGGGAGGAATCTCTATTATAGATGCTGTTGAAGTCAAAAGTAGCACCGGTTTGTCAGTATGGTTCTTCTTGATACTTCCAAATTGGTTTCATTATTTTTTGTAATAAGTGCTATCCGTTTTTGATCAATATTAGAGTAAAATACACAATTAATATTCTGAATATTTCCAGGTAAGACCTTCTATTTCATAATTACGAATTACTGTATTTTCCATCATACTTTTCTAGCACAAAATGATTTAGAAAGAGGAAATATGTGGGGCAGCTTTCGAATAAAAACAAAAAAAATGGCACAATATAATATCAACGTGAAATAAGATGTGAGGCGCCAATTTCCCCGTCTTTAAAATGAAACTCTTCGATAGCATATAGACACATAAATATATTTATATAAATTTGATACACATAAAATAAATTTAATACATAGAATCCCCTATATTTTGTAAGAATGCTTTGATTCGTCGCGGCATACCCTCGACGCAAGATTCAATGCAGCTCTTTATATCTAGGTCACTCTGCCACACAACTTTAATATTTTTAATTAGGGATTCTTTATTTGGATTCGTCATTTCATTCAATTTGGTTTTCAATATTTGCCACACATTTTCAATTGGATTTAAATCGGGAGAATTCTCAGGCCAAGCTATTAATGGAATCCTTTTGTCTTCCATGAATTTCTTAGCATTTTTAACTGTTTGGCACGGAGGATTATCCTGCATAAAGTAATATTGAGATTCTGTATCATCGGTATCTAAAATAGACGGTAAAAACACTTCCTTTAAGACGTTCAGGTACTGATCTGGCCGCATAGCTCCTTCAACAATACAGAGAGGGCCAGGACCCGTACTGCTGATTGACGCCCATATCTTAACAGATGGCGGATCAAAACTTGACATTTTCTGAGCAATCGTTAATATTAACACGTCGGAGAAGTGTACCTACGAAAATATATATTATTAAGTATAAGATAGGATATTTAATGTCGTTAAATTGAAATATACCTTCTTCCAATCGTCGATTGTGAACGATTGATATTTTTTTGCCCAATTAATACGGCTTTTCATTCTTTTAGTCAACGTCGGCTTTCTAATAGGTATTGGTGCTTTCACACCGCCTTCGGCTAAACGGCGCTGAATTGTTTTCAGTGATATTGTGATCGCACAAGACTCCAATTCGTCTTTAATGGCCTTCTTTGTAATTGATCCCTCTTGTGTCGCCAGAGAAATTATTTTACGGTCAGTCCGCGGCGTCGTTTTCCTCTTATCGCCAGCTAAATGATGCCGAGTCTCGAAAATATTTTTTCCGTCGCGAATCATTCTTTTGATTCTTTTTATAGACGTTAAGCCGACATTCTCAATTGTTGCAATTTGTTTTAACGACAGCTTTCCTTTACTCAAATGCGTTTTAATTGCATCTCTTTTAGCAATGGAGAGCGTCTTATTCGCACCCATCTAAAAAAAAATGATAAAAAATTCGATACATAATAATTTTTTTTGTAAAATCAAAATAAAATTTCAATAAATATAAATATATACTCACATTTCATTTAATTAATAACACCATTTAAAAAAAATATGGCATAAGTAACAAATCAGACATATTTCTTTGGCATTGAAAAAATAGATAGATGACGTGAAATAAATTTCACGAGACATGACAATAAATTTAAATAAAACCTAGTGAGTCGTAAAAATCTGACCAAGCTCTGATTTTGTTTAGGTTTACCAACTGTCGGCTGTCAAGCTTGTTCAAGCGCTCAATTATTCGGCCATACCTTTGTTTTAAATGAAAATACCATCTCGTATATTCAAATAATGCATTTTTTAAATATATTATCATAGTGGTATTATATATAATAAAATAAAATGCACAGAAACATTAATTTACCTAATTTATTGAGTAGATTATTAAAAAATGTCTATTTAAATTATTGTGATTAATGCTGTTTAGACCAAGGAGTTTTTTAAGAAATAAACACAATGGCGCGGGTTGTCAAATAGACAATCGATACCAGAGATACATATGTTCCGTTAATTCGCATTTTCCCCAATTGGTAATGTATTTTATATACCATCATATCAGAATTACGTATAAAAATCATTTAAATAGATAAATTTGGTACATAGAAAACTGTACTGCTTGTAAATATGCATTTCATGATACGAAACAACAGGTTAGAATTTGTAATATAATAATATTTATAATGCAAATTTTGATTTTTAGACACAAGATGCACGATCAGGACATATTTAATGAAATCAAAGGATCCGTCAAAGCCAACATCAATTGCAAAGTAATACTGAAAGCATCGCGTATTCCAACACCGCTCGGCGATATGATAGCAATAGCCGACGAACAATACCTGTATTATTTAGGGTTCACAGATAGCGTTAGATTGAGGAAGAAATTGAATCAAATTAAATGCGATATGGCCGCAGGATATGTCGTTGGCTCCACGGAGATAACCAATAAAGTAGAAATCGAACTAGGCGAATATTTCAACGGAAAGTTGCGCAATTTTTCAATACCCTTAAAATTTATAGGATCTGAATTCCAAAAGGTATTCATAATATTAATATAATATGTATAAAAGTATGTTATTTGAGTTGTATTTTAATTATTTTTTAGCAAAATTGGGAACAGCTTATGAAATTGGAATACGGTGAAACGGCAAGCTATGGAGACATAGCGTTAATGCTCGGTAGAAACATTACGCATGCACGGGCCGTCGGTGGAGCGGCCGGTGCCAATCCCATTGTGATCCTAGTGCCGTGTCACCGTTTAACGGGGAGCAATCAAGCGCTCGGAGGATTCAGCTGCGGTTTGGACCGAAAGGCCTGGTTACTCAAACACGAAACTACATTTAAGAGAGTCGCGTAATTTAATTACACTTGACCTATCGATATATGATGCCAAATTGTATAATTATAAGTTTTTTCAATGTAATATTAGATGTTAGATTACGATACTTAAATTAAACCGCAGCAGTAATCTGTATATCATGTGTGTTTATCCTGCATTCCATAATAATTCAATTATATATGCAAATATTTAGCTTAACCCCTATCTTCGGAGATATGATCTGATTTGAATAATTAACAGTAGTGATGAGCAGCGTTTCCGATTGTGTTTTATTTAAGAATTTGCGCGTTTACTATTACAATATGTGATTTTATTATCTAATTGTTTCAACCTTGGAACATTGTTTCATATTTTATCTGAAATTATGTTAATTATAAATAATGTTTTAAACAAATCGAGCATTTAATTAGTCATTACGAACTTATTAGAATCTAACGGTAGACTAGCAACGTGTGATCTATTATTAAAATCGATTTATTCGTACTTTATAAAGCGGAATAATCGACAAAATCTGGTCTTATATTTTTTAAATTGATATTTTTTAATGCTGTTTCGTATAAAAAAATGTTATTATTTATGAATAATAAAACTAATTTATAATAATTTATTTTTTTATTGATAATATACGTGTATAACACTGATACGTTGTTTAATTAATAAATGAAAGCATCTTAAGGTTATCAATATATGTTCGCATCATTATTAATAAATATACCAATCATCATTCCTATTATGTATAAATTATTATCGTTGCTTTATATATTCATCGATTTATAATAATAATATAAATAAATATAGGACAAACGATTAAGTGGATTATAATACCAGATGAAAGTAACATAACGGTCATCCTGGATTTCTTATAAATATAAATACATTGAAATCATGATAATGAACAGGGGAGGTCAAGTATAATACGGAAAAATATGATTTTAATTATATATGCAAATAGATTTTAAATATAAGCAAACATTGCAAGTTAATTAAAATTAATTATAAGATAAATAAAATAATTTACCTTTACGAGCCAAACATATCGTAATGGCTTTATAAATATTTATATAGAATATTAGATTTGTATTAACATTCGTGGCGGAAAAATTTACCGCACCTAGCAAAAAAAAATATATTATTATCTATTACGGCAATACTACAATAATCTAGTACTATTTTAGTCATTGAAAAAACTTCTGGAACACAATTTTCGATATGGTGTTTAGCTCCTTCAGCAATTCTGTCTTTATATCATTAATGTCGATAAAACGTTGTATTTTTATGTTTTTTTTTTCATTTCAGGAGTAGGAAGAAGTCGTGGTGGCCCATGTCAAGCGAATACGGAGGCGTAGTATCATAAAAATGTAACAATTGGATAAAATTTTGAATCTATTGTAACGATCCAACATTTCTAATCATATATGGAGAGATTATTTTTTTCTTTCTCCCATTTCAAACACCTGGTTTTCATTTTTGTCGCAAAATCCCTTAGTTTTTCACTAGATCGATTTCTCATCAAAATTAATAAAAAATAAAAAAACATCAATATACGTTTCTATTGGCACGGGCGCGCGATGTTCGATCGCTCGCATCCGGTACGATGCGCAAGTGCGAGTGAAACCGTGCTAGTGACACGTGCGGCAAGAACTCACGTGTGAGAGTGCACGCATTATTTATCTTATATTGATTATTAAAAATATTTGCCAAATTATGAAGCATATCATGAATAGCTCTTTTTATTATTAGAATAATGCAATCCATTGTAAATAGACGTTCGGCGACGCCATTGGTTTCGAGTCGCCATGACGGATCGGACACTCCCAGCGAAGTCACGCCGCTGACTGAGCTCTCACAACACGTGTCGCAGAACGAGTTTCTTCGTTGTCACTGGGGCCTGGGACCTTCAGGACGGTTCAAGTTTATATGGCATTTAAATTTAGAAAGTTAGAGAGCATGGCCAACCTAGCCCGAGATAGTAGCATCTCTACACTGATGGCAGAGATACAACAAAAATATTTCTTTTCGGGTATATTTCAGCATAATGTCTCAAGGTGATCCGAAGGTTTCCTTTTCCTGGTCATTCTTTATGGTTTAGCTAGGGCTAAAGCAACTCCATCGTAATTCACGTTTTCCCACTTTTTACGTTCAATTTTGTACGATCCCGTTTCTAACCCTGAATCTACGTTTTCCCTCTAATTACGTTTTTTTTGTCAGTCCCTTCAAAAACGTAAAAACGAGATTTGACTGTAGATACTCTCAATCCCCATGAATACATTAAAAAAATAAAACAATACGACGATGCTAGTCGATCAGCCTTGTCCACTTCATCCATATTTATTTTAGATAGTTGCTAATGACTGCTGGCTTATAAATAACTTGTAGTTTGTCCGGGTCTTCTTCTCACAAATTGAGATGATGACAGCAAACTTTCGATTTTATAAAATCTGTATAAAGTATTCTTTTACATTTGGAACTTAAATAATTCCCAAATTTACTATGACCCTTAAAAATTAACCAGCCAAATTAATTAAGCCAAATATTTTTTTCATTCCAGAATACAATTTACCTGTTGGAAAATAGTTGTATTTCTTCTAGAATATTTATTTGATGCTCCATAGGGATAAAAACAAAATATGTTTAATAATAGTAGACGAAAACTTGGTACAAACGTTCGTATCATCGGCCGCTAACCATCGGCGGCTTATGGTACACACGCTGTATCATCGGCCACCAAGCGTTGGGCTTCCATGGTACGACATGTGTACCAGCAGCCATTAAAGTGTTAATCGAAAAACGTATGGATTTTGGTATCGTATTATTTATCTTCGTGTCTAAGATGGAATGTTAGTTATTTCAGATCAAAAATAATTCAAGAGTTGACTACGGGTAAATCCCGTTCATCGCGGGGGTTACTTTGTTTATTGTGCAAAATGTGTAGATAACTGTCTAGTAATGCATTACAACCACGTTTTAATTCACTCACTCGCTCGTAATCTTCGTCGTTCTCTTCCAATAACTTCATGCATTGGTTGTGAAGTAAAAGAGCCTTTTCAATACATCATTTTCTAGGAACGTATGGCAGTCCATTTCCTGCAGCTCTTCATCGGTTAAGGGTGTGCTGTGTGTTTTCAATAAAGTCTGAATATTATCAACATAAACACCTTCGATGCCTCCGGATATGGCTATTAGACTGATTTCTTCAATGATATTTTAAATATCATTTTCATAATTGCAATGAACTAATTCACTGAACAACCTTTTCCAAACACGACTGGTTGACTTCATTCCACGCTTCGTCGATGTTTCTGAGCTTTTATAATATTAAATTGTTTCCACCAAACTTGAATGGCATCTTTATCGCCTCCATCATTTTCTTCAATAAGTCGACGCATCGTTTTTCTTAAATGATAGACTTTGAAGGATGCTATTGCGCTTTGATCCATAGGTTGTAAGATGGCAGTGGTATTTGGAGATAAAAATACCACTTCAACGAGAAAATCCGTGCACAGTGTCTCAAGCTCCCTAGTATATTCCGGCGCATTGTCCTACACCAGAAGAGCTCGAGGTTCAACCTTAATATCCTCTCAATATTTTTTTTATTGGTGGGCAGAAACAAGTTTTAAACCTGTCCATGAATAAATTTGGTGTCATCCATGCTTTGCGATGTTTTCACGTCTTCTCCTTTTTGTAAATAAACGTACGTGGCATTCGTTTCCAATAGAGTCCTGTCTCATCCACATTAAAAATTAAATTTTGTAGATAATTTTCCCTTTCTACAATTTTTCGGAACTCCATTGGATATGTTTCAGCTGATTCTACTTCTGCACTAGCCGTTCCCGAATTATTTTAAGGCTATGCAAGTTTGATCGTTTTTTATACCGATCAAACCAACCCTCGCTAGCTTTAAAAACTTGTTTTCCTCCATGTTGAGATTTAAATGATCCCAAAGAACCTTTTGGATCAAAGCTGAAAATTTACCACCATTTTCTATCATTTCGATAATTTTTAATTTCTTTTCTAGTCACTGCATTGCTAATTCTTTTTTTAACCGATTTTTTGTAATTTTAATAATTACGCATATTTAATTAGCATGCGTTTGAAATTGCAGCTAATCTTACACTGAAGAATAAACCCAAATGCACTGGCTCAACCCTGCTAGGGTCTTGTACCAGCGTTTTTTTGTCTCACTCGCGCTCTTATACAGTAATAAAATAAAATATCTCGATGTATTGTAATTTTTTCTTTCTACTCTCTTCTTTAATTTCTTTTGATTTTCTTGTTTTCTAAACTTAATCTTTTATATTATTCTTTCTGTATTTGTAGAAACTTTTAATTTGGCCTATTGTATCCTATCTTATTTATTTATTGTATTTTATGCTGCCTTAAGTTTCTCTGAAAATGGAATAAATAAATAAAAATAAAATAAATAAAATAAATGCACAATAGCGCGTGTTCGATAACGCGAATTTCACGATAAATCATCCCCCCAATAACGCGAGTACATTCTATTCATGCATAGCTCGATATCAAACTCCTATGCCGTTTGACTAGGTGCGCCACCAATATGGCCCGAGTCTCGCTCGCACATACCTATGTCCTCATGTGTGCGAGTGCTCGGTACATTTCTCACCATTCACGTCTGATGTAGACAATGAGCCACGGATGGCTATGTGTATGTCGGCGATCGTATGCATGGCAACCGAATATTTCATTCATCTAAGATTTATATTTTTTTACATTGTTCTTAGTTATGGCAGATTTGTATTTTTTTTTACGAAATACCCGTAACCCTAAATTATGTATGTGCTTCATTATCCCGATAACGCGCTGTTCCAATAACGCGGTCTCAACTTTCGCGTTATCAGGGGTATTACTGTACGTACATGTGTAGCATGTGAGTGAGCGAAAATAAAAATGCACGTGTCACTTTTTTTTAACCGCGTTATAACGAATCCGATGAACGGGGGTTTCTATGTACTATGTATCCAGATGTACTATGTTTTTTTATATTAAAAACAACACTGACAGTAAACAATGGGTATTCGATGAATTTATATAAAAATATATTTATTTAATTGTTATGAATATGGTTGATTAAAAAAATGGTATAAAAAATCGAGTTTGCAAACTTGATTTCGATACCCCTGACTCTTCGCAAACAACATAAGCTGTTAACATTTGCATATGTTTATACAGTAAGTGCTGTTCCGTTCTTTGGATCGGACGGGCAGTAGTACTTTCTAACAAAAAATCTCAAAAATTCGCATGTTGTTTAGTGAAATTTGCAATAATACCGTATAGTGAAAACGATTTTCTATATAAAAAAAACATTGCGTAGTTCAAATAGTGAGTATTATCATTGTTTTTAGATATTTTTCAACAAAAAATTAGCAAACATAAAATATTCATCGATGAATATTGCAATAATTATAATTATATTTTAATGACAAAGATCGTACAATGTTTTTAGTACCGAGTTCTTGTACCAAGTACAAGAACGAGTTTCTCTCAGTTCGCCTTGGAATATCCACAGTAGAAATCGACTCGCGACACTCGAAAATTGATATATTTGTGTATTTATAATGTGATATATTGACCGCTATCTGATAATTGGTCTTGAACCGAAGGACCAATATACTAAAAATAAAAATATTGTTAATTATTAAAAAAAATCATTTCCTATCGCGACAGTGGTTTTTAAAATCGCAAATTATTTAAAGGTTATCGACTTATGTATTCAAAACCGTATTTGGTCATGGCCGTGAATCCGACAGCACTTGAGACATGCACGTTGAATGATTGGTGCAATCATTTGCTACAGAGTTATCAGCATCTCATTAGGAATAACCATTTTTTTATCCGACAATAGCAAATGCAATCAGTTAAATCATAATCTCATTAGGTATATCCCGCACAATCTTAATTAAATAACATTCTTAACCTAGCCGTACCGATGGCATCTATTTGGGACCCCAAGTTTTTGATTTTTCTCGAACTCTATAATGTCTAAAGAATAAATATAAATAATCATTGACCTATATTTAATGACCTTAATTATTATGTCAAGGTATTATCAATTCTAGAAATGTTTGGGGTCTATTTTCATACAAAATAGACCCCATCGGCTAGCGGCGTTGGTTTAGAGCCGTCGTGACGGATCGGTAAACAAGTGTTTGCTAAAATTGCATAAGATGGACGAAATTAAACTCAATAAAGACGAAACAATTGATACGATTATCCTCTTTATTATTTCATCTCAATAACGGTTATTTAAAAAACTAAGAAAATATATGCGGATTTATTAAATATTGATTTTATTTGATCAGGAGTATAAAAAAAATACCAATGAATATGGGAAAATGATAGATAGAGAAAAAAATATATTGTTTTTTTACGTCACAAAATTATAACGTTTCTGTACTGTTTACAGATTGAGTAAATGTTCACCAAATATTCAAAAATTATTACGACAGTGCTGCCAAAAATAAATATATTTACTCTTGCAATCATTGCTAACGTCAAAAAGTTTTAAAATAAATATTATTACGTAAAGTTATTATTTAGCAAGCATAATTATAAACACAAACGCATCTGCACGTCTCGTGCTTCCGCGATTTGGTGGACATTTACTCATTTTTTGCTGTCTTGTCTTGATTTAATAATATTGTGTGCATTAAAATTTAGTGAACAGCTTTTTTAGTGAAAAATGATATGCAGATTAATAAGATTTTAAAATTAGATTTGGTGCAATAATTGATGAACATTTTCTTTACAATCAAACCAGTTTTTGTGCGGTTGACCTCATAACAAAAATACATAGAAAATTATATCTAAATAGAAAAAATGATAAAATTACCTTTAATTTTCGCTGACTCACGAAGCTTTTTTAAATGTCCTAAGGATTTAGTATTAAAAAAATAAACACAAATTTAACCCACTTCTCATAAAGGTTCACCATCACTGATATAGTGTAATGTAATGTAATTAGCTGACGCAATACTCGAGTAATGTGATGATGAAATTCATATTTTTTTGTGTTTTTTCATATATCGATTAAAAAAATAGCACAAAATAAATCGTACAAAAAAATCGCACGTAAAAAGATCGCAGAAAAACAGCCTTGACTTTAACATAAAAAAATGAGAAATGCTAAAGCCGAATGATTTTTTAAAGATTGTTTGGAAATCGAAAAATGGGAAAAATCCTATGACATTGTCCCAACTACAATTTTTTTTTTAGAGCGGTCTGGTTTTAGTCTAAATTTTATTAAGTCATTTATTCTTGTTTTGAATTTGGTTCATGGTTCTTCGATTGAAAGACTCTCCGACTCTTTTTAGAGTGTTTTCAGTGTCTTCAAAAAACCAATTACGGTCAGTCTTAAAACGAAGAAATTATGAGCACGTTATAGAAACCAAAAGCAATACAAAATTAAGGAAAAGGGTTTTTAAATATTATTTATTGTTCTCTTTTTAGTTTCTAGTAGGCATTGTATTACATATTTACGATATATGTAATTTGATCTTGAAAAGTTACGTTCTAGGAGGGAGCGCTATAGGAGGGACTGTGAACTTGTTATAGAAAACCGCGGTATAGCAGGAAGCGTTATATGAGAATTTAATCTATACGAAAAATTACATTTTGTATGAGCTTTGTGTCATTTTAGCGCCGTTTTTCCATGCAATTTACGCGGTATCTACCGCGTAAATTGAGGGTTGAGTGTACTCAACTTATACTGCAATACCAATCAAGTACACAGGGGCGGCTCGTGACTTGAAATCAAATGAAAATATTTTTTATATATGCATTTTTTACAAAAACAAATAGAAATCGTTTTTATTAATATTTATTTATTTATTTATTTGAACTCTTGTCCCCATAGTGTATGAAACACAGTGGTACGAGCTTTCGCAAATTTTGAATCGGCAATCGATCGAATTATGGAAACTTTAAAAGATTTTAATCACACAGTTGATGATGATATTCAAATTTCAGAAAAGGGAAATGCAAAAAATAGTCGAACAACGTTGACGGTGTCGTTTATTTTTCGAATCGAGTAGAAAATATCGATCAGCGGGGCAAATACAGGTCTGCCCCAAACAGAACTTTACGCAGCAAACGAAAAGCGACCTTCTGTATACGTTAATACGTCAATATTCTCATTACCTTCACTGTCTAGCCAAACAACACTCGTTCGCGTCAAAGCTAACTAACGTACGAATTCGGTTCTGTTCGCATATTTCAGCTAATTATTATTTTTTATTAGGAGAATTGCGTGTGGGGCAGTGTCCCGGCTGCCCCCAAGGATCTAAAAATAATTTAGACTTGCTTTCTAGTTGGTTAAAGTAATATTTAAAAAAAAAATATTTTAAATTAATGGATCGTACCTGACATTAATTATGACTATGTTTTAAATGCACGATGATTAATCTATTGTTTTAAATTCTATAGTATTCAATGATGATATCATTGTAATTTACCTGCTTCACATTTTCTAGGAAAATATATATAAATTTCCCGAACATTGTTGCATTATTTTTATTTCGGTATCTAAAAACGTCATTTAAATCAGAGAATTAATCTACATTTTATATAAATTTCAAGGTGACATAATGAATTCAAATGCAGCATATCTGATCTTGTGGTGTGCACTAAGCTGCGGTTTCGATTTTATCGAAACCGCTTCATTTAATCACCAAGGACTTCTTGGCGGGGCATTAAGAGATCGCAGGCAGCTGCTGCCTTATTCTTCAGAGGAGACGGGAGAAAATCCATACGACGAAGTCAGCTACAGCGACAAGGAGAAGGATTGTCTTGCGGAGAGCAAGTTCTTGATGAACGGCGTCTGTCACACCTTGTTGTCGAGGGGACCGTGCGATAAGAACGAGCAGTTGGTGCTTATGAAGCCCGATGACACGAATTCTGGTGGACCCTTGAGACCAGTTTGCAGAGCCAAAGCCTGCACTGCATCCAATGAGGTCAGTATATAATTTTTAAATATTAAATCATTTTTCACTTCTGGTCGGTTCTTCGTGAGTGACGAGCGTGACCATCTCAGACTGTGACTCATTGTGAATCAAAACATCATCACGTTACATAATTAAGACATGCAAAAAATGTGTTACAACAGCAAATTTATTTATATATATATTTAAAGAACATAATTTCGTTTTAATACTAGGAAGATGACTGAGATGCTTACGGCGTAGTTAACATCCAAATTGTATTAATAAAATAAATTATTATTTAATCAACGCCATTTTAATCATAACGTGGCCATGAAATTAAATATTACGTATATGTTTCGCATTAAACGAACAATCTTGAAAGAAATGGGCATAAAAAAGATGACAGATTCTCAGCTAATGTCTCAAAAGGATTTTTTACTATCTTTGGGACAAGATAAACTCATCCAGCTTGGTAACCTACAAGTACCCAGCTGGAGCGACCGTGTGAAGACCCCCATGGGCTCCACCGTAGTAGCGTGAGGTGAGATGTAGAGGATCCCGGAGAGTATAGGATCAAAATTGGTCACAATCCTCAGACATAAAGGTGCCGAATCACGAGAGATCTACCAAACAACCCCCCCGACCGATGAGAAGGGAGAAAGAAGAAAATAACCCATCGACTCGTTGCGTAGTTGTCATAGCCGTCTAAAAAATTGAAGAACTGTAGAGAGCCTGGACAATATACAAGTCAAGCTGTACACTGGTTTTATATATTCACAGTCTAACATGCAGGAGGAAATGGTTCCGAAGGAGTGGATGGTCGGAATCGTATGTCCACTGCACAAGAAGGCAGATATAACGGACAGTTCTATTATAGGGGAATCACTCTGTTGAACACTGCCTATATGTGTTCAACAGAGTAAGTCCCGGAAGGTCAACGACTGACCAAATTTTCTACCTGGCCATAATTACAAATAACAATGAAACCAATTTGGAAGTTTGAAGAAGAACCATACTGGCGATCGTGATTCCTCTCAAAGAATCAAAGTCAAGCTCTACATGACCCTTATCAGATCCGTTTTAAAATACAACTGGATATCCTGGAGAGGAGGGTTTTGAGACGGATATTTGGACCTGTATTCGAAGACGGGGAAAGGTTTTTTCGAAGCAACAAGGAGATGTACTGACTTTAATAGGATATACCGGTCACAGCTGTCATCAGAGGAACTAGACTGTAGTGGGCCGATCACGTCTCAAGGATGTGGGAGAGACAGCCACCGAAACGCTTATGGTTAACAAGCCTTCCTGTCCCCGAAGAAAATTGAGTTGAACTGGGAACAGGAAACTGAGAAGACAGGTGGTTGGGCTGTGTACAGTGGGATGATGCATCATTGAAACTGGCTGGAAGATGGAGCGACGTGGCTTCAGACTGGATAAAATGTAGAAGGGTGTTATATGAGGCCAGGGCTCTACAATAAGGCTGTTGCGCCCATGAAGACTACGGAATATGACTAGATGCTCCCGGCGTGCTTAATCTTCTGGCGCCTGTGTGCGCCGCACAATCTGACGGCGCGCCCTCGACTCGATACAATCGCATTTTTTATTAGACAGCTAATATTATTTTTTATTATTTTACCTCGCCCGACTTTTAAATTTCTCGACAATCACGGTATTTCTGTCGAATTACTAAGGGAGCTGGGAGAAGACGGACAAAAGCTGCTGTACCAGATATGCAACAAAATCTGGATATCAGGGAAATGGTCATAGGATTGGTCAGAATCGAGTTCGTCGAAAAAGTTTTCGGTGCTCAAAGGAGTGAGATAGGGCTGTATCCTCTCCCCAGATCTATTCAAATTATACGGGGAGTATATCATGAGAAAAGCTCTCAAAAACTGGGTAGGCGGATTTAAAATAGCGGGTAAAAAAAAATCAAATCTCAGATGATACGACATTGATAGCCACCAACGAAGAAGAAATGGCCGATCTGCTCAAAAAGTTATCTGTGAAAGTAAGAAGCTAGGACTCCAGATCAACATTACTAACCAATCCGATGATCATCGATAGGAGTAATCAGCTATCCAGATCTGTTAATCTTCTGGATCTGGAGAGGGTTGAAGAATATCTTTATCTCGGATCACAAAAACAGGGGGATATCCAAAAAGAGAATAAAACATCTAGTGCAGAGTCTGGTATTCTCAATTTTTATTTACGGCGTAGAAACCTGGACCATAAATAAAAATATGAAAAAGAAAATTGACGCCTTTGAAATGTTGGTGCTGGCGACGTCTGCTGAGAATACCATGGACTGCTAAACGCACAAACGTGTCTGCCATAAAAGAAATAGGGAACTACAAGGATTCTTCGATACTTTGGACATTTGGACTGAAGAAGCTCATCGCGCTTGGAAACGTAGAAGGACGCAGGGGTAGGGGCAGGGCGCCCACCCACTGGAGCGACCAAGTGGAGACCGTCACAGGCTCCACTGTAGTATATGGGATGCAGAATGCAGAGAATCCTGGAGAGACAACATCAAGAATGATCACGATCCTCAGACATTAGGGTGCCGACCAAATAAGAAGAATTGATTTTTAAATTATAATTATATAAATCAACATTAAGCAGATTAATAAATTAATTTCGTTAAAACAAATATATAATTATGATTTTATTTGTCGTCGTAGGTATGGTGGCCTAGTTTGGAACGATGTGAACAACGTAGCTCTATCAAAACTAATTATTGCAATGGAACCGACAAGACCATTGCGACAAACGCATACGGCGATGCCATTTGTTCCTGCGTTTCCGATAGAGGTGAAATGGCCGTAAGTATCACATGAGAGGTTCAATTAAATACATACCCTACATTCATATAATAACATTTATTTCAATAATTTTCAGAATAGAAACAAGTGTTATAGATATTATCAACGTGGTCCATGCAAGTCGGACGAAGTTGTAACGCACAATCTGGAGACGGGATACGCAGTATGTTCCAAAGACTTGTGTTTGGATAATAACGGGAACAGGAAAGAAAAATTATATGCACCGCTCGAAGGCAATGGTAAATGTCATCGTTTAGGTTCTAACGATCCCTGCAAAATAGTCGGCGAACAATCTAGATTCGTACTGGACACAGCGGCTCATGTGGCGAGATGCAGTGAAGTGTCTTTGCAGCTGCACGTTATCGATGCACCTCTAAAGTGCAGAGTCGACAACAACAACAAATGCAGAGAGACAGTCAACGTACAGCAAGAGGATATTCAATCGTATCTGATGCAATTGAAAAATCAGTTGAGGAATAAAGCTAAACGAAGCACTCAATCGTAAACATACAATTAACCGTTTCGATGCCACGGGTCTGAGAACGAATCGGGCCCTCTGTGCCACACTGTTTTACCGCTATATTATACCATTTTCCTATACGAGATCTATGCAAACGTGTGAATTAGGATATGTTCTTCCGTCTTAATTAAAAAAATAAACTCGATTCGTTATATTTTCGTAATAATAAATCGAACAAATGATCGAATTGCTCAAAGACATCGCGGCGGCCGGCCGACCCTTACCGATTCACGCACACATGCTCACTGCGTCACGCGCTACTTGCTGGGGCTCGCCAACCTTTCTGAAAAGTGATTCAAATTTTGTTCATCATTTTTTAAGTCGAATAAATCAAATTATTATTATCAAGTAAATCTTTAGAATATCTCTAAGTTTTGTAGATGTGTCAGTTTTGGCAAGTTATTTTGCATTTATAAACAAAAGATAGATGTATTGTATGCAGTAGATATTCAGGTACAATTAAATTACATAATTTTATCACATTTAAAAAAAAAAATACAAGATTTAAAGATTCAGTTTATTAGACACAGGACATATATTTAAACTATGTTTTTTACAATTTATAGAGGAAAGATACTTACAAATAGAATTAAAAGAAAAAAAATATTTTATGGTCGCTACTTTATTTTTTATAACAGCTTGAACCAGGGCCGGCATTGAATCCAACAAGTTTTTATTTTCTCTGCCGTTATCTCTCCATAGACTTAGATATAGTTATGGATGTTATTAATGATTTTAAATTTAATCTCTTTTAAACTTATTTTTCAAACAGATTAGTCTAATTTAATTGTAACCACTAGTTTAAAGTAGTTTAATTTTCAGCTCAATATATAAATAATAATAAAAAAGCGACGTTTCATAAAATTTCGACAAATGTTTTAAGTGAGAAAAAACGGATCTAAATTAATAAACAAACTTAAATTTTAAATAATGTACGTGGAACATTGTTGACAATCGCTGAGCCGCGGCACTGTCACCGATACTGCGCTATATTTAACTGAGACACCACGCGCGATTTGATTGGTTATGTTCATATTTATATTTTACATGGTTTCTATAACTTTCTTTTAATTTATTGTATATTTATTGTTAGCTGTGTGTATGGGTTGATTTGTAAAACAAACACCATTGCTTAACTCCATCTAGTTTCCATGTAACGACAAGTTAAAGTTCGAAAGAATTTCGATCATGTACGTGGTGCGTGTGGCACAAAGGGCACGATTCGTTTGATCATGTACGTCATGCGCGTGACACTGAAAAGGTTAGGATGCGATGCCGATTTAATTTATTGTTTTTGTTTTTAAAATACTAATTATATATATTTACCATGTATTTTTATTGAAAATATATAGTTGTTGGTGTAACGGCACCGCGTAAGATTATGAATAACATAAACATAGTGATAAGTTATATTCAAAATATAATTATGCGCCATTTAAATTTGTGATTGTTAGATGATATATTTTATTATGTAAATTTGTATGTATTAATATTTTTTTATAATAAAATTGTATACCAAATGACTGATGAATCTTGAATTTAGCGTTTCATTAATATCAACGTATATACATATAAAAAAAATTATCGTCGTTGATTTATATAATTAATTGAATCACCATAGCAACTATAATATTAATATATAAATAAAAGAAGAAGAATTAATATATAAATAAATTATCAAGCAATTTCAATCTCATACTAATTTTCAAAAACCCATTAGATTCTAGGTAGCAGATATTCAATTATGATCATCTTCTAATAAAAGTAAAAGAATTGCGAATTGTGTCCAGATAGTTGATCTTCCTAGTAATTCTGAGTGAAGCTGATCGACAGATAATTGCGATGAAGACTAACAATGTTCTATTCTCAATAAATCAAGTAAAAAATGAAAGTGTCCACCATGATCCTCATTGGTGCTCATGAGTAGAAGCCACAGATATTTTGGAAGGGTTTTAAGAATTTAAATCAAAATTATGTATACAGTGGAACCTCTCATAACGAGCATAATTCTTTCCAGAATCTTGCTCGTTGT
>JAGXCT010034204.1:20968-58159 GCA_022495035.1 Philopotamus ludificatus
TGTGAAATACGATCCAACACACA
The DNA here is from genome assembly GCA_022495035.1 of Philopotamus ludificatus. Classification (NCBI taxonomy): domain Eukaryota; kingdom Metazoa; phylum Arthropoda; class Insecta; order Trichoptera; family Philopotamidae; genus Philopotamus; species Philopotamus ludificatus. Next base: position 20,992 of record JAGXCT010034204.1, read on the forward strand.
CAAGTGCGTCATACGTTTGTGACTTCCCCTTTTTGCGTCACTCGTTATGGGAGGTGCTCGTTATGAGAGGTTCCACTGTATTTTAGTAAATTTAATACCGAATAATGCACTGGCTCCAGATATAGCAATGATTAAAATTACTCTCATTGATAGTTGTGGGATTATCTCTTACGTTACGATTGCAAATACATTTTAGGACCTTTAGTGTCCAAGAATTTGGTTTTAATTCTTTATGCAGTTCAATAGGATTAACTTCTAATGAGTCATTTGCAGTAAGTTTGACCTCCAAATTTGTTGCAATTTTGCAACAAATTTAGAACACGTTATCAAATTCTTTAAATCTATCATTAATTGCGATTATGGCACCGGTCATTATGCGGTTTAATAAGTCAAGCTTGTTTATTTTCCGGAATCGTTATATTATTATTTCGTTTTTTTACAATCAATTACTTTAGAGCTTCTCAAGAAATGCAGTTTTTATTCATGTGTTTTAATTCTTTTAATTCCTATTTCTACGAGAGAGCGTCTACAGTGTTTCTCGATCTTGATCTAATAGATGGACCCAAATGTAATGTCGCATTTTTGGAATGCATAGTTTCAGATTAGTTTTCTTCAGTCCTTTGACTGAGAAAGACGTGTTTGAATGTTTTGTGTTTTCGTGAAAAGTCTCCAATCTTCGTTTTTTGTAGAATTTTTTTTTGAAAGTGTCCCTTTAATATTGACTAAGACGTGTCCTTCGGAAGAAAATTTTCGTGGCTGTATGCTGCTTCAGTTTCACGCCAAAAAAAAATGCAACGCAACCAAAAATATTTGCGATATTTATGGAGACGCATTAAATATCAGGAAAGGTTAAAGATGGTTCAAAAAATTTAAATCAGGCAAAATTGATTTGAAAAATGAGCCTAAAGTGGACGTTTCCGTGAGGTGGATGAAGCAGTCCTGAAAGAAAAGGTAGAAAAAAATCCGACTCTTAGTGTCGAAGAATTATCGAACCAAGCCGGTACTTCATGGTCGTCAACTCAAAGATATCTGAAAAAATGGGAAATATTCAAAAAGAAGGCATTTGGGTATACGTTGACTGAGAGAAACAAACACATGAGGCGCGAAATGAAGGAGAAAGTAGAGTCGCAACATTAGGTTTGACAGATTTATTGCATCCAGCAGTTGGGCACAATCTTGGTTTAGTAGATTCTACGGAGCTATGGGGAGCCAGGCCGATATCCAGGCCATTAGGTGACGTGTGTGCTACAGGAGGTGTCCGTAGATCAGACTGTAAATTAAATACGAATTGACTCTAGCTTCATCTGGTTATTATGGTCACAATCCGCGCGTTGGCAGTTCGGATCCTGGGTTTATGGCTGGCGACCTGACCCGTATTCGAAGAGCCCAGTTAACCTGGAAGACGGGCGTATCTCTGCTGGAGATCACGTAGTGTCCTCCAGGTGACAAAGACCCGCCTCAGGGTTCGAAGGCCACTTATGTATGTATGTATATGTATTGACTAGTGTAGTCCTTCATTGCCACAGTGATCAAGTGATCAAGAGTTCTGCCTGTTTTTAGTGCTGATGGTTCTGTTAGAGTGAAAGACATCCTTGATGTATTCTTCTGTTCCAACTGGGTTTACTGTTTTATTTATTAAAACCAATGTTATGGCTTGTAGGTAATATCAGTGTGATAATGTAAGTTAAACGCAACTGGGATAATTTAGTAATCGGACAGGCTAACCAATTACTTTCATGTCACGGACACCTAAATCTGAAAGAATTAATTCCCGTCCTCCGCCCAAATTTTTTTTTTATAGTTTAAGATATATTTGGCAATAATTATTACAATTATAATACACATATTTATATTCAGCACAAAACGTTTTAAAACCTTTCCGTGAGATAGCCATCGTAGTTCACTAGGATACCGTAAAACTCCGTGCACTGAATACACAAAATGCTAAATAATCTTCTTTATTTTCTTATTTATTCTTATTTTATAATTTTTTATTCTTATTTGTCCTTATTTTTTCTTATTTTTTCCTTTTTTTTTTTCATTTTTTCTTTTTTGTTCTTATTTATTCTCATTTTATTCTTATTTTATTATTATTTATTCTCATTTTATTCTTATTATATTCTTATTTGTTCTAATATTTTCTTATTTATTATTATTTTTCCTTATTTTTTTCTTTTATGTTGTTATTTATTCTTATTTGTTTTTATTTTTTCTTATTTTGATTTTTTTCTTATTTTATTATTATTTATTCTTATTTTTTTCTAATTTTTTCTTATTTGTTCTTATTTTTTTGAGGAGATTTGAATCCCCCACCGCCCACCACGGAAGCCCGTACCGCCCACTAGTGGGCGGTACGGACCAGGTTGACGACCCGTGATATATATTATGTATTCTGTACTCATACGACAAAAAAATAACGCACGTGGTGATAACTTTTGCCGCATGACAGTATCTAAGGGTTATGGTTAGGGTATTCATACATTCTTGGGACCATTCTTGACGCCAAAAAAAATTGTTGCTTTACGTGTGACTTAACCTATCCGTCACGGCGGCTCGAAACAACCGCGTTCATCCGAAGGGCTCCATCAGAGACCCCAATAAAATATTGGGTAAATTTTTTTGGCCCCAGCTTTAACCCGATATTTTTCCAGTCATAGCTGCTGCACCCTCAGTAAATATTCCAACACATTTGACCATTCGTCATTCTGTAAAAGAACTCATCTACTTTCTTAAATATATCTATTCCTTTTGTTGTTACATCGAAATCATCATCATCATCTTCTCGGTGTATATAAATATGTTTTCATATGGGTTATTATTTAATAGACTTAAATATATACATTCCCTAAATATGCTATGTGGAAAAATATTAATAAATGAATATTTGTACTTTGCATTGGTTCGGAGCTTGCTCGAATCAGGTTCCATTATATGGGCGCCTTATGACGCCTCGAATTTCCTCAGATTAGAGAAAATACAAAATAAATTTCTTAAGTATCTCTACATGAGGTAGTTTGGTTTCTACCCAAGTTTATATCCCAGCGCATGGGTACAGGGCTGCCTGGGGTATGTATCCCTCGAAAAAAGAATGTCGATTTACTTAGCAAAGCACTTCTTCAGGCTGTTGGTTGGCGCAGTACATAACCCTCTTGTACTGTGCGAGCTGCCCTTATGGGCGCCACCTCACTACCATCGAGCTCGTTCGCGTGTGCTTTTTCTTCCGCCAAATGCGAGGACAGGTGCTCTCAAGGACTCTCCGATAACCAGAGCTGATTGGGCGACCTGGGTTATTCTGTAATGCCAATCACGCATTGTCTTTAAAATAAATAAACAAGTAAATATCTTGACTAGAATCTTCCAAACAGATGGCTCGGACGAAGAGGTCTCATTGAACACCCTGCTCGTTCCCCGGACCGGACGTCGCTAGACATTTTCTTGTGGGTATATCGTAAAGATAAACTCTATGCCAGAAAACCGACGACACAGGAAGACTTAAAAGCCGCAATTGAGCAAGAATGCGAATATTAAATATTAATTATGCTGTAAATTTTTCAAGTGAATCCTTAAAATATCTCAAACTCTGGAGAGATAAACCAAGGGCAATCAATGGAATCTAGATTCCTTTTTGAAACGCTGTCAAGGTAAGTCAAGGACTTGCTGTATTATTAACATTCTTTGTGATATCCTGTGATACAAATGCAAAAATGTAACTAAAACTCGAATTTATCAAAGAAACTTCTGGGTTCTAAATATTTCATGGATCGAATGAATACATTTCTATCCAAATATTTTTTATACGAAGCTTTCCGCACGTGTCGCTAGCGTTTGCGACGATTTGACAGCTGTCACACCGGTATGACCATAGCGGATAAATGGCAATAAAGTTGTACTTTTAATAAAGTTAAAAAATGATAATCTAACATTTTTTTACCGAAAATCGTGCATTGACTAAATAAGCAAATTACATAATTTCGAAATTTCTCTATCAATTATGCAAGAGATGCATCGAGTAGAAATTGAGGATAACGTTTCAAATTATTCAATCAACTATACTTTCCCTGAGTGGTTATGAGCAAAAAAAATAGCAAACAATTAATAATCTATTTAAAATCGAAATTAAACAAACGGACATTTTAATCAGCAATGCATTGATTGATCATTGTTAATAACACAAGAATCAATCAGGTGATAAATGGCGTCAGTGCGCCGTTTCGCAACATCGATCAAGCAATCAATTACGAGTCAGTTTGCGAGCCTCAGTTTATGAAGCATAGATTGGGGTACCTACAACTTAATAACTAGTTTACTTAATAACGAATCTGCAAAGATGATCTCAGTGAGTGTTGTTCTGCAGATCTGCTAGGACCACTGTTAGACTCTCAAACTGTGTTCATAGTAAAAAAAATCAAATAAAAATATTGCGATAATATGTGCACAGGATGACAATCGTAATAATTATGTCCGATTTGTATAATCCCCTTCTGTATCACGAAGAGACCTTGAAATGAGTCGCATAATTGTATTATTATCGACAGTTATATTCGCGAATTTTTCCTTGTTTATCGATTCAAATTTCGGCTGATGTATTCATTGTTCGTGCGATCAAACATGAAGATCCTGATGCTGTTGTGCTTTGTCTTTGTGCAAAAATTTGCATTGACCAACGCTGGTCCCGTTACGTCCGAGCAAAAAATCAATCGAAACGAAGCGGAGAAATACACCGAAGACGAAGAAGTATGCTTTTCGAATCGTAAATTTTTATTCAAAGGCAAGTGTTATTCGTTGTTGACCCAAGGGCCGTGTCCTAAAGGCGAGTGGTTGGTATTGAAAAAATCAGAAGTGTTGAATCGACCGATGAAGGCCATCTGCAAGAAGAAGCCCTGCAAAAGAAGCAATGAGGTAATTCGTAGCGAAATCAACATCTAATTAACCGCATTAGTAATAGATTAGTAATTTATAAACATCATTATACAAAAAAAAAAAAAACCAAAATAATATTAGCATGCGATCCATTTAATATTTCGTCTCTAGATCCGGGTCAACTTTTTATAATCATTTTTTTGAAGCCAAGATTTATTGAATGCATTATTTTTTTTTTATATTAATTTACACAATATTTTTTAGCATTTAAACCGAATTGCGAATTAATTAATAATTAGCTAAACAATTGCATGTTTAAAATGAAGCGGTTTTCGTTCAATTGTTTGGCCATAACAATTTTTTTTGGCTCAAACAAAAAAAAAATCGTCCATATGCTTTTTTTTTTTAAATGGCGTATGATTAAATATGATTGTGTTATTCTTCGAAATTAAATTATTTAATTATAGGAAATACGTATGTTGGCATTTTTTTTAACAAACAAAAAAAAACGCTGAGGATGCAATTAATGAATAATATTGTTTAATGATCTTGCGAAAATCCATGACGTCAATCCGCCGTCCTGGATGAGAGATTTAGAAACGATTTTTTGCATGATATTTTCAAATATTGATATTCGCTAATGGAGCAGGTGGATTTTTTTTGTCTCAGGAAACTGGCAGGCGATACGTAAGCCAGTCTCGTGAGTCACAAACCAGCTACGGAGCCAAATTATAACAAAACGATATTTATTAATCATCTCATTTATAAACATCATCATTTAAAAGCGGCAAATATACTTTTGAACATTTCCTCATACATGATTTATTGACATTATAATCAGGTTTGGTGGAACGACACGTGCGTACCGAAACCGTGGTCTAAGAACGGTCCGTGTCGTGGAAACGGTAAAACGCTCATCGTCAATTACTACGGAGAAGGACAATGTGGATGCATCGATTATTACGGAGAGATGAAGGTGATTATTCACCCACATTCCATATTAATTTAATATCGATATTTTTATATATGAATTTATTTACAGGACGAGAACGATTGTTACGAATATTATCAACGAGGTCCGTGTAAGCCGAACGAGGTCATAACCCACGACAAGACGTCCGGATATGCAATATGTTCCAGAGATAAATGTTTAAAAGAGAATAACGCAGCAGATTTCATTAAAATATATGCACCGTTGAATGGAATCGGAAAATGTTATCGATTATCATCGGCCGATCCTTGCGAATCCGTCGGAAATTATTCACGATTCGTCGTCGATCATATATTGCGCGTTCCGACGTGCAGCTTTCGTAAATTGCATCTGAATCTAATCGATAGTCCGGTACTTTGCCGCGTGGATGAAAATAAAAATTGTAGGAGCCAGGTGGAAGTGAAGAGCGAAGATCGACTGACGTTCGTGCTGCAAATGAAGAAACAAAACGAGCTCGAAGTGAAGAAGAATAAAAATAAAACGTCCCAGTTGAATCTAAATAAAACGATGATACTAAACGAGGCTGTGATACATAATGTAACGTCGTTGCCAAAGCAGACGCCAATACAAAATGCAACGTTGATACAAAACGGAACGTTGCTACAAAACAAGACGTTAATCCAAAACGGGACGTTAATACAAAACGAGACGTTGTCACAAAACAAGACGTTGTCACAAAACAAGACGTTGTCACAAAACGAGACGTTGTCACAAATATCGATGAAGAACGGTGATGCGTTGATACTAAACGGCAATGCGACGTTTGTGCATAATGAAATTAAAACAGTGAATGCAACTGTTTTATCCATTGAAGACACAATGGGTAGAATCGATACGTCTGTGTATGACAATGTGACTCGGATATTCGACGATACTCCAGAATTTGTTCCATATTTAGTGCGGAATAAAACAATAATTCAAAATGTTATTACGAGGCACAATGATAATCCAATTTATAATCAAACCGTGACAAATTACACTTTTTTCGGTGACAAAAAAATATAAATAATATGTTTAGGAGATGCTTTTGTTTAATAAAAAATATAAGCGGAATTATGTTTTTATTTCAAAAAATTTTTCTTCATTATTAGTTTATCTCCTTCAAAGTAAAATTAGAGTCTAAGTTTTATTCCGTCCGTCTGATTACGGCTGAAGTCCCTCAAGGGTCGAATCTCTCTTCACTTTTGATCTCGATCTACACGATTGATATTCTGATTCCAAAGAGTAAAAGAAATACCCTCTTGGCATTCTACGCCGATGACACTGCCATAATCCGCCATAGAAGCCACATCCTCATGTATAAAACATTGCAAATATACTTGAATAACCTTCAAAAGTGGTGTGACATATGCTAAATTCAAATCAAACCTTTAAAGATAGTTCGCAAGAAAATCCGCCAAATATTAAGATTAAAAATACCCTTATTCCGTGGAATTCTGAAGCAAAGTACCTCAGGGTCACTTTCGATAAAAAAAAATCTTTTGGAGACCTTATGTAGATTATATTATTAAAAAAAATCAATATTAATAATGCGTTCCTTCGTCCTCTTGTAGTCAAACACAGTGTCTTATTTTAACTTATTTATACTGTCATCATCCGTTCTCAAATTCTATACGCTTCCCAGATCTCGAGATTGACGCATTCTACTCTTATAAATACAATTCAAAGATATATAAATATAACACTATGAAAAATAACAAACACACTTTGATTTATGAGCAATATAGACATACACAAAGATCTGAAATTCCTCCATCTTAAAGACCGTATCAAAAAATATGCCATTCCCTTTTACGATAACCATTAAAAATTCACATATATAAACCTATCCATTTCCTCCCTCTCCAACTATGACTCCATATACTGCCAATCCTTTCATAGAATTGCCCAAAACTGTTCTACTTCCCACAAAAAAATTAGTGGATAACGTAACGTAGACGTAACAGCTCTATTGTAGTGTCCTGGTTTCATCCAACACCCTTCTCCATTTTATCCAGTCTGCCGCTACGTAGTTCCATCTTACTGTAAGTTTTAATGATGCCGTGTCCCTTTGTACACAGTCCAACTGCCTCAGCCTTGGTCTTCCTTTCCTCTGGGGACAGGAAGGCTTGTTAAGCATAACCCTTTTCGGCGGCTGACTGTTCTGCATCCTTGACATGTGACCAGTATATCCTTGTATAGTCGGTACATCTCCTCGTTGCTTCAGATAAGACTACTTCGCTTCTATGTCTGGTTCACTAGGTTCATGAGTCTTCATTTATTTTTCTATATAATATTTTATTTCTTATTACAGTTTTTCTTTTATAATTATTTGTTTATGTTTTTCTTTCAAAAGCTGTCAACCACTTGAGCGCCGGCAAAATCTCTATTAATGAACTACAATGTGACTGAGCATTGTAGCGGCACTGTGACTGTACCGAGCATGGGCGATCAATATTAGTTTTGTCCTGTTTGTAGTATTCCCCTTCGGATATATCTTAAACTTATATTAGCGCTTTTTACAATATTCCTAGCACTTCCGGAATGTTATTTTCCGTATGGTATTTAGTTCCTTCGACAATTCTGTCTTTATCTCATTAACGATGGCAAAATGTTATCGTTGAATGTATTTTTTTCATCTTTAGGAATATCTTTTGGAGAAGGGAGAGGGTAAGTACCTCGCACAACTCTCTGAAAGTCGATGTAAAGCAAGCAAATATCCTGTAGCAAATTACATTGCAGTCCAGGTCCTTGTATCCAATTAGGCCCTCCACCGCAAGACCCGTAGGGGAAACGCCCCATCGGACAGCATGGAGTGAGTCGAGACGTGCAACTTCCAGGTAAGGACAGGACCACAGAACGTGACTGTAATCATGACAGATGTACCCACACCGACAGGGTGTATATGCTACCAGGCTAAACTCTTTAAGCTTAGCCTTTAAATTACCGTGGCCAGTCAGGAATTGACTGACCTAAAATCCCATCTTTAGAAAGAAGTCGCACAGAGCCATTTTTGCCAAAAATTGTCTCCAAATAAATTGTTTTTGTTAAATAATTGATTGCCGAGTACACCGAGCCATGTAAAAATTTTCAACAGCAAAGTTAGTACGTCGAGTGTTGTCGGGTGTCAGTATTGGATGTGGCGACGATGGCGGTTGGCACAATCATGCCGCTCTCCAGGGCAATTTGGTGACGTGTGTGCTATGGGATGTGCCCGTAGTACCCGATCAGACCGTAAATTAAATACGAATTGGCGACCTGACCCGAATTTGAAGAGTCTAGATAACCTGGTGGACGACAATCACAGCCCTGGCATCAGGGTCTCTACTGGAGATCGTGTAGTGTCCTCCAGGTGGCAAAGACCCGCCTTAGGGTTAGAAGGCCACTTTTATTTATTTATTTTATTTTAAAGACAATGCGTGATTGGCATTACAGAATAACCAATCACGCATAAAAACATAGAAGTATAGTAAAAAAAAAAATACATAATTTAAATATAAAAATGAGAAGAAATATATAAAAGTACATAATGTAAAATAACTACAAAAAAATAGTGAATTAAAGATAAAAAGTACTATATGTTAAAGGAAAAATCAAAACCGTCATTAGTTGGTCCGTTATATGGTTCATAAAATCTCATACAGATCAACTAAATGGCGACATTTGACTTCTGCTAACAACCACATATTCGGCCAAGTGGTTAAGTAGAGGATAGCTCTGGTTACCGGAGAGTCCTTGAGAGCACCTGTCCTCGCATTTGGTGGAAGAAAAAGCACACGCGAACGAGCAATGGTAGTGAGGTGCCCATAAGGGCAACTCGCACAATACAAGGGGGTTATGTACTGCCAACCAACAGCTTGAAGAAGTGCTTTGCCAAGTAAATCGACCTTTTTTTCGAGGATTACATACCCCAGGTAGCCCTGTACCCATGCACTGGGTATACCTAAGAAATTTCTTCTGTATCTTCTCTAATCCGAGGCGTCATAAGGCGCCCATATAATGGAACCTGATTCGAGCAAGCTCCGAACTTATCTGTTTATGTATGTAAAGTAAGCATCCAGTATGGCTACTACTAATGTTAGAGACAAGTCTATCAACATATCATAAATTATGACAGTTGAACTTGGTATATATTTTGATCGGTCGTTGATAGACGCAATAAAACATTAGGATTAAATTTATTGTATAACCAATATATTTTGATTAAAATATAATATTTTGCAATAACATTAAAAATTCAAGATATTAGATCGATATAATATTCATAATACAATATTTTTTATTTATATTAAATACAATATAAAAAATGTACAAATAAAAAAAAATGGGTAAGTATGTAAAAGTAATTAAGATTAATAAGTTATATTAAACAATGGTTCCTTGTTTTCTGGAGTATGCGATGCTGAGGCCCTCGTCTTCTTCTTGCAACAGACGACCTTCAGCTGGTATTTTGTTCGTTCGACCGAAGTATCTATTATATAAAAAAAATCGTTTAATTATAAAGCATGGTACGTTACGAAACGTGATATTTAATTACGGATATGTAACACTGAGACAGAGACTTACAAAAAGTGAGACATCACAAGACGTGTGTTGTATAAATCGATAGAGAAAAACTTACGTTATAAAAACTAGGCATGCAACTAATAATGCATATTTTTTACCGTGCTAATGGAGTATTGTTTGGCGATTGATCTAAATCTTTTGAGACTCTGTGCGACGTTACGTTTTCGACTAATAGAGGACCTTCGGCTTCGAGATCGGCCATTGTAGGTTTTTTAAATCTGAAACATAAAACAAAATAGGGTCAAACGTATTATAAAAAAAATGTTGATACTCTTCGTGAATATTACTTACAATTTCAAGAGTAGACTAGAACCTACGACTGATACCGAGCTCATCGCCATCGCCGCCGATGCCATCCACGGCTATAAAAATATAAAGTAAAATATTATAACAATCATTACGTATTAAATATATCATAAATGCAATAATTACTTCTAAAATAAGTCCGTAAGATGCCAATATTCCCGATGCCAACGGTATACCGAGTATGTTATACACGGAAGCGAATAAGAAATTTAATTGGACTCTCCTGACAGTCTTTCTAGATAATTCTATACATCCGATGACATCCAGCAGATCACTCTAAAATAAATACATTATTAAAATGCAATAATTAATTAATATATCGTTATTTGTTATTCGGGTTGAAAAAATATCATGAAACGAAATGCATTATAATTTTCATCAATTATACAGTCAAACCTGTTTTTGTTCAACTTTTTGGTACATCGCATAATTTTTGTGTTTCGAAAAATACTTTTGATAGCTACTTGTGAATTTTTGGAACATTTTTTTTATGCGTTTTTTGTATATCTTTTTCTAAAATAGTTTTCTATCCGTTTATTAGTTTTTTTTTATCTATTTAAAAGAATAATTTACTTTTTGAAGCAATAAATAAATCTAACTCCGCTAAAACAATCGTTTGAGGCAAAGAAGAAGTCCAAGAAAATCCATTGATTTTTTCCATTGTCTTTTTCGAAACGTGTAGATAAAGCAGACAAGGGTTGATCTTTTTAAAGTCAGAGTCTCTTTCAAACGATCTAACGTGTCTGTTGTAATTGTCTTCTTGTTCTTAGGGTAGGAGTTGAGGGTTGATTGGTGCTCAACTACTGCTTCTTGCGTTTTGTGTTGACCTAATGAACCCACTTCACATCTCCAATGACAACACGATTAAAAAATAATTTATTTTATTCTCTAATCATTAATAATTGGCAAATTTAAATGCACTATGTGAGGTTTACTTCTGACAATTGATGAGGTAAACGTCTATGAATTGGTGTGGGAGGCATATTGAGTACCCCTGCTAGTTCCCGTAATGTCAAATTCGGATCTGCTTCGACACCTACCCTAATATCGCCATTTTCAATCACTCTAGGCGTACCAGACCTTGGTAGATCTTCAATGTCAAAAGTTCCAGAACGATTTTTTTTAATTACATTTGAAACCCTCTTAGTTTAACTGCATCCCTACCAATTGTATCCCTACAACTGTTTTTAACTGCTATTATTGCATTATGTCCAAGTAGAAACTCAAAAAGTATAATACATTTAATCCCCCTATAACGTACACTCCTATAACGTCCGCCTCTATAACGTTTGCGACAGTTTTTTCCTATAACATCAATCCCCCCTATAACTCATCGGACATCATTGGCCATTTGGAGCCACATTATCTTCGACGCAGAGATGGGCAGATCGACGTCATCACTTCTACGCACTGAAGACGACGCGATCGCCATATTCTGCTCTTGTGCATCGTCAGTACGCGAAGACCTGGATCTTCGCAATAGCCGACGTTAAATCGATATCTGCAACCACAGCCGACATCAGATACCTTATAATGCCGACCGGGGAATCGGCATAATATCATCAAAGCAGTCATCGCATCGCGGTCCACGCTTCATCATATCGAAACTGACGCTGATCGACGAGTGATTTAAACATTTGCACAATTGTCATTTTTATATTTTTAAGATTTTGGTTGATTAATAAACGTCTTAACCATCATGGAGTCAGATTTAATCATGCGCGGAGCGTGCACCCTCCAAAATATGTCGCGTTGATTTTCCCTGCCCGCAAGTTGCGGGAAGATTACGTACGTAAAAATGTAAAAAAAACCTTAACCCTCTATAACGTCCCCCCTCTATAACGTGGAACCTATCTTGACGTTATAGGAGGGTTTACTGTATAGCAAAACTGTATTTCTTTCATCTCCACGTCTATTGTTATTAAATAAAAAGAGAGAGCCACCGACACTACCATCATTGACAAACACCAAAGGAATACTATACATATCTTAATAGTAGTAGTAATAAATTTTTAATTTCTTACTCGCATCAGAACTACATCAGCTGCCTCGACCGCAACTTCAGTGCCGGATGCGATTGCAATGCCGACATCCGCTTGAGCGAGAGCCGGTGAATCGTTCACACCATCACCGACCTAATATTTAAATCAACATAATTTATTATTACGATTTAATTAAAGAAATATATTAAAAAAACTATGTATGTACCATAGCGACTTTCTTCCCCGACTCTTGTAGCTTTTGTATCTTGGCCACTTTATGAGACGGAAGTACTTCTGCATACAACTGAGTTATTCCTACCTAAAATAAATTAAACGATAATTAATAAGCTGATTAAATTAAAATATTATACATAATAGAATATATTACTTGAGAAGCGATAGCGGTGGCAGTTCTTCTATTATCGCCGGTGAGCAAAATAACAGTCATGCCTCGTCTACGCAATGCGCTGACGCACAACGCCGCTTCCGGTCTGACGCGATCGGCGACCGATATCGAACACCATATTTTCCCTGCAACAATTTGTTTTGTTAATAAAACGTAGCTACGTATTTTAACGATAATTCGATACGTACCGTCGATAGCGCATAGAATAGCGGTTCGTCCTAAATGTTCTTCGCACGTGAGAATCCGTTCCATTTCGGGACTGAGCGTAATGCCGTGACGGTTGATCCATTCGCGATTACCGGCCAATACCGAATATTCTTTATTTTCATTATCAACGTTTTCCGATACTTTTTGCGTATCGTCAATATCTATGGCATCCAATATCATGCTGAATCTGGCGCTCTGCTTGCTGGCCTCGTCCTCGCATAGCTCAACATCGGCGCCGTAAAATTCGTGCTTCTGTTTAGAGCTCGAGCTCATTAGATTGAGGAGATTTTTCATTTTTTCCGATATGGGCATTTTGGACCGGAGACTAGCCTTACAGCTCAATCCGCATCCGGGCACAGATTGAAAGCCCGAACAACGTCCAGCCGCCTTTGCCGATAAACCCTCTTGACAAAATTTCACTATGGCTATAACAAAATATTAATTATTATTATTTTTATTTATAATAGGTAATCCGGAAAGAAATTCATGTTTTCATCTACTCTAGTTTGAGTTTAGTGACCTTTGTCAGTCAGCTTTGGTTTTTGTGTCAATTATTTTTGATTGAAAACAGAAGTCAATTTTAGTTTTGACGATTTAAATCGGGTGATTGGGAATTACAGGACATCTCTAACTCAGGAAGACCCTTAAAGTTTGATGAAGACGTGATGAAATTTTTAATAGAATCCGATCCTCACCAAACTATAGAAGAATTATCACAGATATTCTTGTCTTAACATACGGGTCTGAACATTGGGCTTTGACAAAGCAAGACAAGTAACAACTTGATATCCTGGAGAGGAGGATTCCGAGCCGTATTCAATAACGAGGAATGGAGTGTCCGAAGCAAGGAGGAGCTGTACTGACAATACAGGGATATACTGGTCACAGCTGTTATCAGAGTGACCAGACTCCGGTGGGCCGATCACGTCTCAAGGATGCGGGAGAGCCAGCCACCGAAAGACTTCTATCCCCAAAGGAAACCGAGGTGAACTGGATCACTTTGATTGGCTAGTCATGCAGGATGTGGGAGTCAACCGCCAAAAAGGCTAATGGTTAACAAGCCTTCCTGCCACAAGAAGAAAGGAAGATCATGGCTGAAGTGGTAGGACTTTACAGAGAACACCGGAACTTACCGGAAGATGGAGCGACGTGGCGGCAGACCGGATAAAATGGAGAAGGGTGTTGGATGAGGCCAGGGTTCTACAATAGGGCTGTTGAGCCTATGATGAAGAATGAATGAGTGGAGTTATTCACATGGATTATTTAAACCAGGTGAAACCATAGCTGCAGTATTGTCGGAAATTTGACACATTGATTCAGAAGCCAAAGGAAAAACATCTTAATCTATCCAATAGAAAAATAATTATTCTTCAACTGATGGAAATAAATCAGCCGAAGAGGTAAAAAGGCCAAACCCTAAAACCTTGCTCCCGCATATCACAATGACGATAATCGGCATAGAAGAAAGAGATACAGTTAGCCAAGGAGCTCCTGGACTTCTCTCGGGTGCTTCGGCAGTAACTGCCTTGCACCGATAAAGAGACTACTCCTGGCCTACCAACCGGTATCCTGAGAGATTTTTCTTCACCAGCCGATGCTAACCTTTGAAGATCTTCGCTGACTAACTGCCACTGGAACCTGAGATAACTTCGATCTCATACCTGAACATGCACATCGACGAAGAAGCCTAGTAGTTATTTTTGGTTAAATAAATATTGTACACAACAGCGATCGTTTTGTCACTGATTCACATCCACCACTCACTTAATCCCACAGAACCTTCAGATTATTGCCTATATAGATCGATAGAGAATTCACTGAATAATAAAAAAAATATAAATGCAGTAAAAAATCATCTAGGTTCATATTTTTCATCGAAATTTCCTAGCTTTCCTAAGAAAGGGATCGAAAAATTACAAGTGAGATGGTTGTAAGCAATGAGGGTAATAAAATTTATGCCGTAAAACATGGATTTCTTTCCGGATTACCCAATACATATTAATATTTTCATGATAGAAAATAAATCTCGGTTAAAAACCGTGCAAAAAAAGAGAATCGGATATAATAATAAAATATATACCAGCGGCAACGGGATGCTCGGAATTAGATTCAGTAGTCAACAATAAATCTAACAATTTCGGTAAGAGCGTAGCTTCGCAGAATAAGATGAGACGAGATACAGTCGGCTGACCTTGAGTTATAGTTCCGGTTTATCCATGACGACAGTTTTTACCTGCGATCATTAATTAAATATATAAATATTAGCACAATAATATCGTATCGATATTGTTTTGATGATAAATTACTTTATGGGCATTTTCGAGAGGTTCAGCGCCTTTGATGAGGATGCCTTTGTTTGCTCCGACGCCGGTTGCGACCATGACGGCAGTGGGCGTCGCGAGACCGAGCGCACAGGGACACGCGATCGCCAACACGTTCAGCGCAAAATGAAACGCCGTCGATAATATTATTTCCGTTTCAGATCTGGAGCTCATTTGAAAACCCTGAAATCGTGTTTGATTTTATTTTATTCAATTCAAAAATTCAATATCGTTGATGTTGTTACTTACGAATGCTGGTAGCTTTCTTATATCAATATAACCCATGATGAGCCATGTGAAGAACGTTAGAATTGAAACTATGACGATGAACGGAACGAAATATCTAGAAAATAAAATAATATTATTTTATTTTTTTATTACATAAAAATAAACATAATTTCAATCATTATTAGAAAACGTTTTCATCTTCCTTCTAGTTTTTCAATTCCTTTTTTCTCTTAAAGTGTACTCCATGGACCTGAAGAGAAAGTAATCGGAAGGAGCAAGGTCTGGGGAGTATGGAGGGTGTGGCAGAACCTCTCAGGTTAACTCCTGAATTTTTTCTTGGGTCATTTTATTTTTATTTTCTCTTTTAATCTTTCTAATTGTTGACAGTAAACATCTGCAGTAATTGTTTCACCCGGTTTTAATAATTCGTAATGAATTATTCCTTTTATATTAGGGGTACCCATAAGTAATGTCGTTTTTTCGATGCGCTATCTTTAAAATAGTTTCCTTCAGTCTGTTAGGCAGTAAGGTTGTGTTATAAGTTTCTCTTGTGTAGCAACTACCTGTTTGTGGCCTTAAGACAAAAAAAAATGGTTTCTTTTTCCCTCTGACGACAATGGGAGAGATGAGTCCGTTGGAACAACATCTGCGGAGCTGTATACTTTTTCAATATCATTTGATCAAAAGAAAGCGACAGAGGCTACGAAAGGATATTTAGAAGTTCACGGTGACATATTGGATGTCAGGAAATGCTTGATAGTTCAAAGAAAATTTAAATCCTGGTGATTAGTGTTTGGAAAGCAGGCTCGAAGATTCTGCAATGAAGGCATTAAAGCCTGACCATTGAAAAGTGGCGAGAAAGTTGCTACATCCTGATCTAGTACTCAAGGAGGATCCTAAAAGTTGGGAAAAGGTTAAGGTGTTTTGGAGTCCCATCGCATTCTTGAGCGACCTCATGTTGCGAAATTGACGTGTGAAAAAATTCAGGATCTTAGATGGGTCACCCTGTTGCATCCTCCATACTCGCCGAATCTCGCACCATCTGATTTGAACTTATTTCGTTATATGGAACATTTTCTGAGAGATCAAAATTTAAATTCCTTAGAAGAGGTAAATACAGGCTTTTCAGACTATTTTCAGTCAAAACCCGCAGAGTTTTACAAGAAGGGCATGGATAATTTGAAAGAAAGGTGGCAGAAGGTTATAGATAATATGGGGAATTATTTTGTATAAGAAAAGTTAAATAAAGGATAAGAAAAATTGTTTTAAACCAAATGTACAAAAAAACCTTTCGGAGATAAACTAAGCTTAAGGGTAGAAACGGGAGTTTTATTCGGAGAAAGTGGTTGCCTTTTAGACTTATGTTATCGTGAACGATCCATTTCTCATTTCCAGTTACAATTTGTTGTAAAAAGAGTAGAATTCCGTATATTCTGTATTAAATGATTTTACCCTGCGATTTTATCTGCCAGTTGTTGTACCGGAGCTTTGCTAATTTGAGCTTTTTCGACCAAACGACATATTTGCGCCAACGTTGCATTGTCTCCGGTATGAGTAGCACGAATCAACAGAGCTCCGCTTTGATTTACGCTTCCGCCGATTACGAGCGAACCTAAAATGAACCAAAAAAATAATTTTAAAAACTCATAATGATCCGAATATCAATAAATATTTAAATTATGATTGCTTACCGACGATTTTTCTAACCGGCATAGACTCTCCAGTGATAAGAGATTCGTCACACGTCGATTCGCCCCAATCGACCTTGCCGTCGACTGGAACTTTCGATCCCGGAACGACCTACGAACGCAATAATTATGATTTATCGATGATAAATTTATATCGAGTTTAAATGAATTACTTTTATAATATCGCCCTTCTGCACTAAATCGGCATCGATAATTTTTTCTTTAATAATACTTCCGCTGTCATCTAATTCGACAAGATTAGCCTCTGTCGCTTTTAATGATAATAATCGAGATAAAGCCTCTGATGTTTTACCCTGCGAACATTTTAAATATTACGTTATTGATGTTAATAATACGACGTTGATTTAATTATACCTTTGCTATATGCTCCAACCATCGTCCCAACGTAATAAATATAAGTAACATGGGCGGAGTGTCGAAAAACGTATGCGGAGACGAATGATGCTGGAGTATCATCGCAGCCATTACAACGCAGAACGAATATACGTAACTGAAATAAAATGAATAATTAACGTAAGAGCATTATTTTACTTAAACGTAATTTCGATTTACCTTATCGTAGTTGTCATACAAATTAAAACGTCCATATTTGCGGTTCCATGTTTTAGCGCTTTATACGATTGAATATAAAAATGACGACCACCGATGAGCTAAAATAATATACGTAAATTATTTTTCAGTAATCGATGAATACGATAATACGGAGTCGTATATAACCTGTACGGGCGTCGCGAGCAAAAACATGATTAGATTCTCGAGCGATAGGCCCGGTACTACGCAGCATGCCATCTCGTGTTCGTTGCTGGACATCCCGCCCATGAAATACATCATCGCTATCATGCTCGGTGCACCAAACATCAACGATACTAAAAATGCATTCCGCCATTTTTTGATCTCTTCTCTGCAATAATAAAAAAATATATTTTACATATTAAAATACGATTCGACGACGATATTGATTTATTAACCTTTGTTCTAAATCTTTTGTTAAACTATCTCTATTATTTATAACGGACGTTTCAAAACCCAGAGATTCAATTGCCTCACATATATCCCTCGGGCCGATGCCTTCGCCGGTATATGTGAATTTCCCTCTGAAAAATTATCATATTTTTATCAGAATGCGAATCAATATATATTTTATTAAATTCGATGACAATATACCTTTGTGTTGTAAGTGCTACAGCTGCCGTTAAAATTCCAGGTATTTTTAATACAGTTTTTTCAATCTTATTAACACAAGACGCACACGTCATTCCTTTTATCTAAATAAATTAAAATTAATGAAAAATATTGCTGAAATAAATACATTCATCGCCAAAAAATATATATCTCTCTACAATTTTTGGTTTATTATCTATGTTTTAGAGGAAATTAACATTTATGGTTAGTAAATCGGAATATTCTGATTCAATCCTCAGTCGCAAGATGTTACTCTATTGGTCACTGCCAAAATTATCTCTGCATTTTCTCATTAACATAATCGTAAAGGCTTATCAAGCTAAAGTTTAGAATACAATTACTTTAATAATTTAATGAAAATGGCTTCTGACTCGATGGTCACCCTTCCGGTTTCCTAGGTCCTTCTAAAATGGGTCAGGTCTCAAGCCGTAACTATTAACCTAGCTATGCCAGCTAGTCTATTGGGGACCTCTAGTTTTTGATTTTTATCGAATAACTCTTTTATTAAACAACAATATTCGCTGCTGTTGCAACGAGCGCGACGTTCTTTCTCACTTGCATACGGTACGATGTGCTCAGTCTGCGGCGAGACATCACCGAGAGCGTTGTCATTTACGCGTCATATTGATTAGTTAAAAAATCCAAAATATCAATCAAATTATGAAGCGTATAATGAATAAATATTTTTAAAAAAATGTCTGATTAATAATATCTTGATTTGAAATGCTTGGGGTATCTGAGAGACCCCTTTCGGACGACGCAGTTGTTTTCGAGCCACCGTGACGGATGGGTTAAGAGTCCTGCAGTTTTGCCAAATTTAATTTTTTGATAAGTCTATGGAAGAGAGTTTCCGTTATTCGTCCAGTAATAATATGATGATGCCATATCTTTTACGATTTTAGCCTTTTCTCTATATTTGTTTAAATGAGTGTCATGAGCAAATAAATATATTACATTTAATCACCTCGTGAGTCATCGTCTGGTTTACCAACGACGCGATATTCTAAGATTACTATAGCATTATAAGTTTTTATAATTATTTTTTTATAACATAAAATTGAATAATAACAAATGATTAAATAAAAATAAAATTATTGGGTTCTAAATCTTTAGAAGGCCAGAAAATCATTGATGGTTGGGAACCTCTTGATTTAATGTGATCAAATAAAGTTATGGGAATGTGGAATGAGAGTGGCGGATTTCCCGCTAGGCGCATGAGGTACGCCCCTGAGGCCTTGTAAATTGAGGGACCCCATAGTTAAATTTTCCAAACATTTTATTTATATTAAATTAAATAAAGGGGTAGTGAAAATAGTTAGAGAGAGAGCCTCAAAAGAAAATTGCGCTTGGGGCTTCTCAAGTGCCGAATCCGCCAATGAAGAAGAGGTAAATTCCATCCATCCAATTCCAACAAAAAAGATACAATAAGAGTCGAGTGTTGTCTTATAGCAGGAGTGGCAAATTTGTCAGTCTGAAGTCATTGCATGTTGAAATAAGAGGATTAGACTTATCTGAAAGAGTAAAATCATGTCTAGAAAGTCTATGTGTGTACTGACGGATATCAGTGTGTGCACTGACGGATATCAGAATGTGCACTGACGGAGCACCGTCAATGATATGCAAAGTCAATAGCACTACAACTTTGCTTGAATTTTTTCTAAATCGCCCTGTAGTAAAATATCACTGCATTATAGTGTGGAAAAACTATAAATATGTAGTATGTTATGTTACCGGTTGTGAAATTTAGTTGATCTTACCCATCTCACAATTACATAGGCCAGCAAAAAAATAGACATATTAATTTTGGCGACGACTGTTAAAAAAAATATTAAAACGAAACATACTCTTAAATCGATTTCATGCTCAGAGTCCATACTCTCGGATAAGACTTCGGAAGGAAATCCTAGATCCGAAATTATTCTAGCTATATTATCTGGATTTATTATATCAGGCCAATATCTAATCTCGGCTCTCGCTGCCAATAATGCCACATTAATTGAATGTACACCTAAAACAATAATAGTTGATAATAAAATCATTGTAGAATAAGATATATCGTTCCGATTAAACGATGGGTTACCGTATATTTTACTGCAGTGTTTCTCTATAGCGGCCACACATGACGCGCACGTCATTCCTTTGACGTGAATAGCGCACGTGACTAGTTGATTTTCGTCGGAGACTTTCAACACGTGAGAATCGGGAGTTTTGCTCCGTTTCGTGTGGCTTTCTAGAGATATTTGAGATAATCCTTCATCGTCTATGACGCTCGCTTCGAAGCCCATATCGTCGATCCAAGACGATATTTCATTTGCGTTTGTGTGCGCCGGATCGTATTTAACGCTAGCTTTATTCTCTAATAAACTTACATTTATGCTTATAATACCTAATTTACCGCCGACAGTCCCTGAAATTATTAATAAAATTAATAACGCATAAATTATTGCGATGTTATGCGTTTAATACCTTCGATGCCTTTTACGCATGAGTTGCACGTCATTCCAATCACACTGATTGTGCAATTTTTTGGATCCGAATCGATTACGAGTATATTTTCTAACGTGTGATCATCTTCTAGTTCCGGTTTGAATCCTAATTTTCGTATTGCATCCGTCACGTTAGCGACGCTAGTCGACATAGGGTTGTATTTTAAGTAGCCAGTCTTTTCCGATAGATTCACCTGAAAAATAATTATTACATTTATTTTATGCGAGTGATTAAAAATATGCTAATAATTATTAATGCCAACCTCGATGGAGTGCACGCCTGATATTTCGTTGACGGTCGACGTGATCTTGTTGACGCATGACATGCACGTCATGCCGTAGATCCTTATTCGGGCGGCCGCAGGTACATCGTCGTCGGAAATTTTACATTCATTTTCAACGATCGGCCTGTAATAAAAAAAAAGATCACATAAATAAGTGTAACCGCATCGTTGTGGTGGACGATACGAGTGATTTTATCTTCAAATGACAATAAGATTATGCGAAAATCTCGTTCTTCGCCTTGACATAATTTGCGTTAAACAGTCGTCATAACAATTATTTGTTTTTGGATGTCTAATGCGTCGTGACTAGTACGATCGCCGACGTTGACAGATTTCGTACGATGTTTATGCGTGTGATTAATTAAATCGGACACGGAACCATCATCATGTTTAGCACTAATTACTCGGATATACCATTTGAAAATTAAGAACACGTGCATGCCACGAATTAAAAATCAGTCGTCGTCGTGGTTGTCGTAAACGTTAATTAATTGAATTGACATAGAAATTGACGCAAGGTCAAATAGTTTTCAAAAAAAGATAAAATTTAGTATTAGAAACGAATATAGAAATCCATATTGCCATTAAAAAAAGATTATAAATTACTTAAAAAATGATAACGTGCAATAAAGCAATTAATTGATAAAATAGTTAGCTGCCGATTAAATTTGCTTATCTTACGGCTTTGTAAAATATTTTATTATATGTCTATAATGCCAATTTTTATTTAGTACTTCCGAAAATTATTTTAATTATGAAAGTATTCGAAATCATATATTTTGTTGACTATCAAAGGGCATTATAGAAGGGACTGTCGCATACGGCGCTCTATAGCAGGGAACGTTATAGGAAGATAGCTTGTATATGTTAAAGCATAAAAATAAAAATAAAATGTTAAATAAAACTACACAGAAGATTTTTTCAATTAAAAATCACTTGAATTATAATTAATTGTGTGTTTTTATTTTGCTGGGGGTCACCGGTGACCCCAGGTAAGATAATTAAAATGTTTTCACAATCATTTTTTATCAAACCTGCTCTAGTAAACTGTAAAGTTTTGTTATTGTGCTGAATCGGAGTTTAAAATATCGAAGACGCATTTAAAATAGTTTTTCAATGAAAAATCTATGGATTTTTTTCAAAAATCGAATTGAAAAGTCTGGTGATTAGGTCAATAAAGAATTGGGTTCTCTCAGACCTTAAGAACGAAGGTCTGAGAGGAACCAAACCAAAATGTGTCCTAGATTAAAGAAGATCCCATAGCAAGAATATACACATATCCCTCACTTAACACGGTTTCAGTTTCGTTGAAAAAAAATAATTTTCAATTAAATCTTGCTTTGTAGACATGCGCACAGCTGCGGGAATTTCCAAGAATAACGGTTAAGGTATATCTGGATGACAACTGTCCACTTTAAATGTAAAAAAATAGTACACCTGAAATAAATATCTTTCTTCTATGTTCAGAATGTTTCAATAAATTCTATCTACCTATTTCTTTATTATTTTTAAAAAATAACGTATCCTCTCTTTTTCATGCATTTGTTAGTCTCGCTTAACACGGTGATCTAGCAGAACCTATCTTCCGTGTTAAGCGAAGGATGGGTGTACATCTTCCAATGAAATTCTGCACTAGCGCATATGGCTAGTAAGACTCAGAAGTAGATTTTTGATCATATTGTGGCCTCCAAACTCGTCTGCTTGCTATCGTCTCGACTATTGTGTAGATGGCGTAGTTGAAAGGATCACTCAGACTGCCTATAACAATAAAGGCGAGCTGAAGAAGTTAATCTGCTACTTCTCGCTTCTGGGATTAATCATATATAAGTGGTTCCCTCTTACAGATATTTTTCTTTTTACGTCAGATGACGTCATCACTTCAAATACACACGTTTCGAGGCCAAATTCGTTTCTTTAAGCTAAATCTCGTAATCGACATTGTTAAAGGCAATTCAAAATTATGATAAATGAAGCACATACATAGATTTTTAGAATAATAGCTAAACGCAAGGTTCAAAAATCTAGTAGGTCACGGTTTCTGCTAATACTCCAACATCATTACGATCGTAATGGCTCCAGCAGTGCCATTTCTCATTGCAAAAATGAGACAATTACACTTTCCAACATCCGTAGCTCAAATTTCCAGAAAATTGTACGATTTTATCGTGTTTTCAAGTGAAAATAAATCGTTAGAAACCGTTTATGTAACACGTCGATTAGCTGTACCAGAATTCAGTTCACTTTTGGCCACGGTCTGTCTGGTCAATCGGCGAGCGAACATTCACTTTTACTTCTCGACAGTGCCAGGTGGTCGATTTCGGTCGACTCCAACACAGGTGACGTGTTCTTGACAAATTAACCAGCATGAATACTTCCTCGAGAACGTATCCTGGCAATAGATTTAACAGCACGCAACATAAATTTGCAACAATGACATTGGGAAACCGATCCAGTTCGTTGAGCCGAGAGATTTCACTTGCAACGCGAGTCCGGTGCCATCCGCCCCGTAGGAAGGTCAATCGTGAGAAAAATTAGATATCTACACATTAAACGATGACTATCATTGATCAGATGGTGTTGATACGATTGATAAGAGTGTGATGTGAACGCTCACCGAATCATATCACTTCACAGTCGATTAGACGTTTAGGAATTTCAACTAAAGTAGCATATTTATTTTGCAACAGATAAATCAGACCATACACCATCATTAAAAAAATGCAGCGTATACACATATCTCTGATTTACACGATTTCACTTCAACACGGTTTCTACTTTGTCGGTTTTTACGAGTAGAAATCGAAGTGAATGGATATTGCATTGTGATTAATAATTCTAAGTGACATTAAAAGCAATACTGAAGAAATCAGCGATCTAAATTTAACCCTTTCAGTGCGGGGCGCATGACGTACATGCGCATACAAATCGTGTCCAGGGTGCGGCCGCAAGTCGTACATGCGCGAGATTCTTTAAAACTTTAACCCGGCATTTTATATAAACTAAGGTCGAGTTAGAGTATTAGTGTTATTTTGCGACGGCCAGCTAATAGAGCGCAGCTATCAATAAATATACAACATATCACGCGAAATTTATAGGAACCGTAAATATCGATCAAATCTCATTATCAATCGATCTTGTCAGGATGATTCAATCTGATATGTTCAGATATATCGAAATATTCAATTCGTTCTCAATCAGTAAATGTATTATTACGAAAATAAAGGCAGATCGAGTTTATTACCATAGTTGAGATGGAAGAATATATCACAATCAACGCATTTTGCATACCAAATCTCGTATGGGCAAATGGTCTAATATAGCGGTAAACGATGAATACAAATTTACCTCGCTCAAAAATAATTTGGTCCAAAACGGCGCCGCACTCAGATGCAGAATCGCGTTTAGACCCGCCGCATTGAAAGGGTTAACGTTAACCTAGCCGTGCCGATGAGGTCTATTTGGGATCCCAAATTTTTCTCGAATAACACTTTTAATATAAATCCTACATGTCCCATACTTTTTGTATGACAATTTATTGTCCGCTTTTGCGAAAAATAAATAAAGACAACAATATTGTTTTACTATGGCACGGTTGCGATGTTTATTTATCGCTTCGTACCGGATGTGAGTGAGAAAAACATCGCAAAATATATATTATGAATGAATATTTTTATTTATAGAATAATCCATTATTTTTAATGTCAAGGTATTGTCGAAGAATTTATCACTTTTTGACTTGAAATTTTTGGGGTCTATTTTGATACAAAATATACACCAACGGCCAGCGGCGCTAGTTTCGAGCCTTCTTGGCGGATCGGTTAATAAAAAAATAATCTGAAAATACGTTTCGTTGATTTAATAATGATCCAGATACGGACACGAAATCCTCAAAAATATTCAAACAAATGGACAAACGTAAATTGCCCTAATATATTTGTGTGGCAAGTAAAATATGACCATGAATGAAATAGAAAGGAGCAGTGATAAAAAAAGAATCACTCTTCAAGAGAGTGATAGTATTTATTTTTTCTTAAATCTACCAATGAATGTCATATGTATACAAAGTCTGATCAGAAAATATGCACCTTTTTAATAATTTTATATCTGTGTTCGATGATGTTTAATTTTGTAAAAAATGTGGAAAGATTTTTTGTCAAAACCAATAACGTTATAATGCATCAGCATCCGTATTCGATTCCTGCGACTTATTTCTATTCACGAAGATGAAAAAAAATACAGGATTACGTTTTGTCAATATAGAAACGTTAGTATAGTAGCTAAACGTCTTATTGAAAAATTTTGAGTTCCAGAAGCGATTCAAAGATTCGAAAAAACGATGAGTGTATGATGTATCTGTTGAGGACTACTTTGGACGATACAAAATTACGCAGTGTTTTTGATCAAAACTCATTTCTACCAACTAAACATAAATATTAACACGAAGGTCAGAAGCAACACATATTCATCATTAAAACGAGTAAACTAAGGTCCTTTTATTAACTATATAATATTACCACTTGGTACTTGAAGTTGAAAGCTAATTTAACGAAAATATTAGGGGGACCCGAAAGAAATCGCGTATTTTATAACCTAACGTTCGAGTGCAGTTTTTGTCCAGACACAGTGAAAAAAGCATGCCTGTAAGTTTTTTTTTACTTAGAACTATTGTTTAGCTTCATTTATGAGTAATAACATTTAAATTATCATAAGCTAACAGCTTGAAGAAATGCTTTGCCAAGTAAATCAACCTTCTTTTCTCGAGGGTTACATATACGAGGGCAGCCCTGTACCCTTGCGCTGGGGTATAAACTTGGGTAGAATCCAAACTCCCTCATGTAGAGATACCTTCTGTATTATCTCTAATTTGAGAGAATTCGAGGCGCCATGAGTCGCCCATATAATGGAACCTGATTCGAGCAAGCTCCGAACCAATGCATCGTATTGCACTGTATGACTAAGGTGCTACGTATGTGATGAGAATTTCTCAAGACGAAGCCCAACATTCTTGACGATCTCATACACACGTCCGACACATGTAAACTAAATTTTAACTTAGAATCACTACCCCGAATTACGCGCTGAGTTGAAATATTCGCCGCAAATCCCCCAATTGCGCGGTCGCATTCTCATACCAGTCAAACGTTGGCTAGCGTCTGTGTATTCAACACGTGCCAGGCTATACGCACAGAGCCGGATGGTTTCACTCCCCCAATTACACGACTCCAAATTACAAGGTTCCGATTTTAGTGTTAGTGGGGGTTTTACTGTAGTTTTAAAATGAGTCGTTAATTGAGAAATGGATCGTTAAGTGATCCGAACTCTAAGCTTGGTTCAGCACTCTGAAAAGTTATTTTGTGCATTTGGTGGGATGTAAATTCGTTACGAATTATTAAAACCGGGTGAAAAAAATACTGCAGATATTTGCTGTCGACAATTGGAAAGATTAAACGAGCAAATAACAATAAAATGACCCAAGAAAAAAATCAGGAGTTACATTTTTCATATTCCCCAGACCTTTCCTCCTACCAATCACTTACTTTTCAGATCCATGGTGCACACTTTAAGAGATAAACGTTTTTGAAGTATAACTGAAGTCAATATAAATTATGTTTCATGTAAAAGACATCAATTTTACATTCCTAAAAAATGCGCGATTTCTTTCGGGTCCCTCTATTATTTAAAATAAAATCAGAACGGCTATAAACATGCATATTCTGAGTGTCGACATGAGTTTAAAGGGTTAATCATCATTCAATGATTGATTTTGACTATAAAAAATAGTAAAATAGAGCCAAAATTCATACACAAATGACGCGCATTTTGAGGTCACATTTCAAATAAAACAGTACGGATAATATAAAATATAGATTAATGATTTTAAAACGAGGTCATGGTATAATACAGCATTGTAATTAATAAAATTCCAATGATATACATGCATGAATGAGAGTTTATTGTTTAGAAACAATAAATTCGTGACTGCAATTACCTGATGTCCGAGTCTGAATTTTGCAGACGGTGGTACTTGAAGACTTTGTTGTTCATGGCGTAGAAATTTTCAACGATACACTTTCACTGGCCACTGTTCGACGGCTCGACACAAGAACAGCAGATTCGAATATGATCGCCGATTTTTATTACGTGGATACGTGCAATACATCCATGTTCAAATGCACTGTTTCGCCATATGGTCACACGGGGAACCGATCAATATTATACGCGGATAATAATGCATTCGATGAAACAATGTCCGTGTAATTAAATTACCAACATCTTGACACGAATCCAATATAAAAAACAAATAAAAGAATTCAAGATAAATCACCTGGTCCAAAAGTTGACCAACAATTGAATTTTATCGGATCGATTAAGCACGAATATGCACTTAAGATTTAATCTTAAGTATTATAGAATACCGCGTAAATCCTTTTAATAAGATATTAAATTATTTATAATAAAAAAATCAACATGCGAAAGATGTATGGGCTTATTTATGTTATTCCCGGAGTACGCGGAAAAATATGCGCGTAACGCACGAACTGTTTTATTATAATTATTTATTTAAATTAAAATTAACATAAATATATGCGGTTTTTGCTATAGTTTTTTTATAATAGTAATAATCCAACAAAACCGAATATAAACAACGTGTCCTCGATCGAATACGAAACCGGTTCTATATTACGTCAGATTACTTTAGCAGGATAATATTTAATAACAATCGTCGCAATGAGACAATACTAAATGCTTCTACACAATAAACTACAACGTTTTAAATACTGCAGCTATGTAAAGATCTGCCGTATCATCAAAATAATTAATTAATCTGATGATAAAAGTATATATTGTAGTGTTATCGTACTGTTCTAATGCATTGACATTGAGATGGATCTACGATGAAAACATTTGTTCAATCAGAAGCGTTTGTTTTAATGTTTCTTTTTATTTGATACACACTGCAAAGTCAATAAAATCCCAGCAAAAATCACAGTTTATTAACACGGACTTATCAATTGTCATCATAACATATTTTTATTTGCGCAAATAAAATAATAAGAACAAACTGCGATAAGCGTATGATTTTTTGGCTATTGAACTTTAATTGCAGATGATTTTTATACGTTTTGCCTACGTGCGTGCCCTTGCATTTAAATTCAAACAAATCATTGACTTATTAATCTGTTTTTCGTGGAAAATTTCGATTAGAATTACAGTTTTGAAAATATAGTGCATCGACATTTGTATTCAATTTAATATATTTTATATGAAACGTATATTTGATAGCATATCGTAATAAAATTGTCAATGAGATACATATGGTGTATTTGCTGGATATAGATAGTGAAATATAAAAATCACAATCTAAGCAACACAAGATCGTTTCAATGTCAAGGTTTGATCAGTTATGAATTACATTTAGAATAATTAATATTTGTAATAAAATTGATAAGACGTTAAGTATCGAGGGATGTGACGCATCGGTTAATTAATTTAAAGTGGAGATCTCATTGGGATCAACAATTTATAATTAACCGAAATGATAAGTAATATCGTGTCAAGGAACGGACAAGATAAGTGTGTTTATTATTTATGTTTTATCAACGTCAAGTCTGCACATACGAATGATTATGAAAAACTTTCACATTGTAACAAAATAAAAATTGCCAGTATTATTTGAGCCACTGATTAGTGATTATTTTAAAAACTACTTTGATTGATGTAATTTGCGATTGTTGCGATAGTGTGCGCGGGGCACTATCGCGATATCGCGGACGTACTCACTCGGCGATAGCCAGGGAGCAACTAAAAAACATGAATGAAACCATAGATAACCATCGAACAGGTGATCCGTTTGGCCATAAACGCATTATTATCGATCAGCAAATGCGGCTGAGAAAGAGAGATCTCCCCTTTTGGCGTACGTGAGATTTAAGTGAAAGTTAAGATCGGCGTCAACTTAAAATAACATCGGTCGATCGATAATAATTATTTCGGTCGATTTCAATAGATGGCGGATTTAAACAAATAATTTATTATATACATATTTAAATCAAACATTAATTTGTACGACGTGTTATTGATCGATTATATTTTAATTAAAGCAAAAAGCTCAATTTAGGTTTGTCTAACATTCATTTTTTTCAACTTTCTATTATATCATATATCTAAATCAACGCCTTTCTAATAATTAGACGTAAATAAAATGATTAATAAATATTTACACGCAATTAAAACGGCATATTTTTGTAGATTTAGTATAATTATAAAAAATAATGTCATCGCGCGTGTGAACAAACTAAAAATAGAACAAGGTCATTTAAAATAAATGAATGGAAAAATATTTGATGTATCGATTTCGTTCAATTTGCAAAAACACAATTAATATAACCTAACCCCAAATTTTGTACGGATGCCTAGTCTTCTTTGGGGCGGATTTTTATAGCGTGGTCCCTATCTCGGCGTCATAGGAGCGTTCATTGTACTGTGCTTCCTCTAAATCGTCGTTTTCTACAAAATGCCAATATTTTAAGATCAAATTACATATTTCAACAAACTTGGCGCTATAGGAGGGTTGACTGTATATACATTTAAAATAAAATCAGAGTTTTTATATTTAAAAACAATCGAAACGGTTATAAACATACATATTTTAAAAAGGGCTAGAGAAATCGAAGTGTAGAATCCAGCTCGACAGTTGGAATAAACTCAAAAATTAAACATAAATCACAGGAGAATATAAAAAGTATTGTTAATCAATTTTATTAAAGTATTATAATTAATTAATTACATATGTATATATAACGTTAAATTAAATCGGCTTTGAATAGGTTTTTTTTTAATTTAAAGAAAAAAAAAACTGATTTTTATCCGGAAAAGGGGGGAAAGGTATATATATATATATTTTATTTAACACAACGATGAAAAAGTGTGTCTATTACCTTCTCTAACTTTCCAATAAATTAGAAAATCATATTGTCATAAAAGAACTACGATGAAGACCGGTGAGTGGTTTTATTTGTATTGGACAGCGATATTGAGTAAAGATAAAATATAAAACTGTTGATAAGCATTTTAGTTCCTTTAACCCTTTCAGTGCGGGGCGCATGACGTACATGCGCATACAAATCGTGTCCAGGGTGCGGCCGCATGTCGTACATGCGCGAGATTCTTTAAAACTTGAACTTGTCGTTACATGTAAGCTAGACCGAGTTAAGTGATGGTGTTTGTTTTAAAAATCAGCTAATAAACACAGCTATCAATAAATATACAACATATCACAAGAAATTTATATGAACCATGTAATATGTAAATATGAATAGTAACGATTCAAATCGCGCGTGGTGTCTTATTCAAATCTCCGCAGTTGTATCGGTGACGTATCTCGGCTCATGGGTTGTTAAGGGTGTTCCACGTACATTATGTTCCACACACACGTGTACGGATGTAATGGTATAAGAAAATTGCATTTAGCGGTGCATTTTTGATTCCTGACCCTTTTCTCACTTAATCTCTGTTTGAGCAATTGATATTTTGTTCGATTTATTATTACGAAAATAAAGCGAATCGAGTTTATTTTTTTAGTTGAGATGGAAGAACATATCCTAATCAACATGTTTGCATAAATCTCTTATAGGAAAATGGTTTAATATAGCGGTAAACGGTGAATACAGATTTACCTCGCCAAAAAAATAATTTGGTCCAAAACGGCGCCGCACTCAGATGCAGAATCGTGTTTAGACCCGCCGCATTGAAACGGTTAAGGGAGTTATCCAAGCCAACGACGTCTAGAGAACTATTTATATGACAGAAAAAATCTAAAGTGCCACTCAACCATATAGAGTTTTGATAACGATTTAATAGATTAGGGGGCAATGAGTCTCTCGCACTTACATTCCCCCCTAAAAAGTTTCATAGAGAATTTCCAGATTTCATAGAATCCGCCGGAAGTTTAAACCATCTAGATACTAATTAAGCTCAAGCACAGTTAATTTAAAACAGTTGTTACCTACACACCATGACACGAATGACATGAATACCGAGATAAAACCCTTCCTACTTGCCTGGACACAGTGGGGATGGTTAAATATGATACCAATAATGATAGAAAATACAAGTCCGATGCCAGCAATAGCCAAGAGAAGGAAAACTCTCCATTAAAATACACGTACAAAGATGGGTTGAGTCATTGCGGTATGTAGATAACAGAGGAGCTATGAGAATCAGTTTCCTTTGTCCTCGATTTTCATTCGAGAGTTTCGAAAAACGATCACTCAGCAGTAATTTGACTAATGGAACCAATATATAATTTATACATGGCATTCTCTAGAATATAACCACCACATATAGAGACAGTCTTGAGTAAGAAGAACTGAAGCGAGAGTTGCAATGGATGGGACTGTAGCACGATCCATTCTTCTGATGTCTTAGAAAAGTGACGAGGCAACTCTAGAATAAAATTCCTGGGAATGGGCAATAGTTTTTTCTGTTTTCAATAGAATATCTAATCCATCTTTGCCAGTACTAAGCCAACATGAAATCGGATAATTGACCATGAACACCATGCCAATATCTATGACAACTCATAAAAAGAGACAAGTCTGGGATGAGGTTAATGAATATAATCCATCAGGAAATGGATCTGCTGGGTTGTTCTAGTCTCTGCAAAGGATCGATCCATATTAATTAATAATATTATTCATTAATACAACCTTTGCGTTTAAATAGACACGTGAAACTGATACCGAAATCTCACAGTATCCATGTAAAAAATTATACAATGCCGTGTTACTCGGGAATGATAAAATTTAAATTTTTATCGCACAAACGTATACGAGATCGCAACATAATTAACTGTATCGAGTATTTCTTAACATGTCTATTAGACGAGATAAGAAAAAATTGGATCACATCGGCATTGTTAAATATTACGCTGAATAAAAGATTCATAGTTGTGTTAGATTAAATCTTATCATTAAAACAAACAATGGAGAGGAAAAATGATATATTAAAGTGCAAATATTATAACTATCCAGCTTCGCATATAATGTATTTTCGTCTACGGATATCGTTCATTAAGCAATCTCGTACGTATGCTAATTTTTAATATCTTATCGAAACAATTAAAAAGAAATAACGTCCAAAATATCGACGATAATTTTATTAAATCATAAATATGTATTCGTACAGACGATATTTATAAAACGCGTCTATTTAAAAAAAATCTCAGCTGTTTAAACATTGCACCCTGCAGTGATATGTTATCAAAACAGTGCACATTTACAAATTTCAGCCTTTGTGTAGTGAAAAAAAATTATATAACAATATCTTGCATATCAATAAATCACGTATTTATAGATAACAAAGAATTCTATACATTATATGCCGTAAAACAATGAAAATTCAACTTTATACGCGAGCGTAAAGGATATCTCTCTAGAGAAACGGAACGTTTCAATACGTAGATAATAACAATAATCATTATGGCCACTGTCGCCGGTTGCATATGAATAATGATACATAAAATTGTGCAAGATGATTCACGGATAGAGTCATTTTGATATGAACGCGGATAATATATGTAAAACAAATAATGCTAATTAAATTTCCACTTCATTCTTATTCAAAATGATAATTATCTATAGCTTTCGTATAAAAACATAATGAAATAGTTGTTTATTTATTTTTCTACTACAATATTGAATGAGCTATGAGCTGTTTAAATAATATATAAAAGATCACAATGCATGTTTTCAAATAATCAACAATGCTTTAGTATCAAACATCATAAAAAATGTCTCATAACATATTGAAGAAGATTTAAACAATACAATTATATATGATTTAGCTTAACGTCTCATAACCATATTCACTTTATTGTTGTGTTTGATTATTTAAACACATTCATAAATTTGTATTTGCTTTGTTGATAGTATTGTTATGTAGATCACATATGATATTGTTCAATTTACTCTTTTTGACAGTGAGATGATTGAATTTTAAAAGAATGTATGGATGCTGTGAGATGAGAGTGAGGTTATGTGAGGAGAGGCATACCCCGGCTGGGCCTGCTCCCCCATGGCGGCCGCTCAGGCTGGCAGGCGGCGGCGAGTGACGGCAGCTGTCAACTCAGTGTTGCCACAATCAATAAATAAACATAAACAATGTTTCGATATTGTCTTGCCCCCCTTTCAATGGGTCAACGATCCAAATTTATCGCTCTTTTTATCCGCGCTTCGTTTTTAAACTCTGTGAACTCGCATAATTTGTCTTGCGCTATCGCTTTTGGTATTATGAACCGTGCGCAAAAATGCAACCGCCTAAAACACATTTATCTATTGTAATTAATAAAAGAGAGTGATTATTTAAATATTTATGCAGCGACATAAATTCGTTATGCGGTATAAACAGTTGTAGCGATAATAAATTATTCTCGCTCGAATAAATTCAATGATAAATCATAACACACATGCACAATGCATAAAATATATAATTAAAAACAAGTTATTAATGAAAATCGACATCTAATAAGATTATGGAAAATCATTTCATAATCACAAGTATTGTGTGTCGTAAATATAGAATAAAATCATAGATGGCATTAGATTAAAATAAAATAACGTCTAAATATCTTTATGTTTTAATTATTGAAATTATCAATTTCAGTATTTATATAATATTATAATATAATAAAACGTATATTTTATTTAGCAATTGAATATGCAATCAATGGATTATCCTACAAATCTTTTTTATTGAATTACATACCTTGAATCCATGGCAAAATATTACTAATTCAAGGCACGATGGACGCTTCATATTTTACATATTGAACTTTAAACATTTCCTTCGAGTTGCACCGTATTTACAGAGCATTTCTAAAGGACACCTAATTGAATGCATATGAACCGAGTTAGACAGAATCAGAATCTCTTAAATTAAATATAATGTAACATGAGTTTTGACTTTGAAGAATTTTTTTTATAGCGATACGATTTCTAGTTTATTATTATTATTGCGAAAAGAAATAACATTTTTTTATTGCGACAAAAACTGCGCAATCTTATTCTGTTTAATATTGTCCGTTGTTATCTTTGATCATTTCCATAAAAAAGGCAGTTTTTAATACCTTTTTCGTGTAATTATGCGGTTTTTTTTTATTAAAATACGACTCCAAATGATTTTGAACTTGTTCAACGGTTGATTTTTTTTTATCTCCAAGTGAATGTTCCATCGACTTTAATAGGCGATAATCCAAAGGTGCAACATCAGGTGAACATGGTAGATGTTGCAGAATTCTAAACATCTTATTTTCTTCTCCACAATTGTGGCTGCGTGTGGTCTTCCATTATCATTCTAAGGAGTTCATCTTTGATTATTTACCAGAACTGATTGCATTTTGGATATAATACACCTTTGCTAAAACAGTCTAACCAAGTTTTCGAAATTTGTAGTAAATTATTCATAAAACATCCCATCAAATACCAAAGGAGAACCTTTTTTTTAGTAAATGATGGCTCAGGGATAGACACAGATACCTGATTCGATGAGAATCATCGTTTTATCTTTTTGGACTAGTGTAGAGAACCCACTTCTTATCCCAAGTAACAATCCTTCAAAGAAACGGATATTTGTATCATATCTGGTTAGTAAAGACAGATGATTATACGTTGTTTTAGGATCGTTGGAGAAAGTTCGCGAGGCCCCCAAATTATTTGTTAATTTTTTGCCTGCTTTTTAAAATTAACCTTAAATGTTGGCCATGGAGAGCGAGGTATTATGACAATTCCTCGATTATTTTACGCGGATCGGACTCCACTATTGAGTTGAAACAAAGGGTCATAATCGATCTTATGAAGTTTCCTTGATTTTGGTTTGTTCTTTCGTCTATTTCATAACTTTAGAACGTTTGAAACCATTTATGTAAGCACTATCGAGGATTTAAGATCTCTATAAAGATCCAAGATAGTCTTGGTAGCTTTATTTGATTTATCTGATAATCTCCTTTATCAGATAAAACACCTCAAATGTGTTTCTTCAACCTCTGACTTTTTCAATTTTTACTACGGGTTAAAAAAATATCAAAATTTAAAGATTAATAACAGAGCTTCAAAATGATACAAAGCACGACGTGCTAAATCAACGGCAGCTGATGCCAAAGTCGTTTAACCGCTTCAGTGCCGTACGGACACCGGTGGCCTCTGCATGCGGACGACGCGGAATACCATAAGGCCACCGGTGGCCGCTGTCTTTGCGTATTAACGCTCTATTTATATTATATTTTCTGGCTATATTTTTTTGTGAAAGTCAAATGTGTTTTTATCTAGACGGAATTACGAAAAAATCCTTTTTATTAAACACGCAGTATATAACTGTTTATCAGCTTAAAACCTCGCGGCACTGAAATGGTTAAAAAAAGCATATATTTCTTTTCATTTTACTTAATAAATTGATAACTATAACGAGTGAGTAACAAAAAAATAGACTTTTAATGAATTTTCAAACCATAAATAAAGAAAGAGGACATTTAAAAGTCAAGTAGAGCGGTTCGATTTTTTTTTCATCATAGGCGCAACAGACATGTTGTAGAACCCCGGCCTCTTCCAACACCCTTCTTCATTTTATCCGGTCTGTTTCCACGTCGTTCCATCTTCTGGTAAGTTTCAATGGTGCAGTGTCCCTCTGTACACAGTCCAACCACCTTAGTCTCGGTTTTTTTTCCTCCGGGGCCTGTCTCCGGAGGAAAGAAAGACGATATCAAGATTCGTCGTAAATATTTTAATACTTGTGTTTATATGTTTCGAAAAATATTTAAATCCATCAATTTCCTCCCTCTCCTACTATGACTCCATATACTGCCAATGCTTTCATAGAATTGTTCAAGACTGTTCTACTTACTACAAAAAAAATTAAAAGGATATAACGTAACGTAGGCGTAACGGCCCCATTGTAGTGCCCTGGTTTCACCCAACACCCTTCTCCATTTTATCCAGTCTACCGCTACATCGTTCCATCTTGCTGTAAGTTTCAATGATGAAGTGTCCCTCTGTACACAGTCCAACCGCCTCAGCCCTAGTCTTCCTTTCCTCCGGGGACAGAAAGACTTGTTAACCATTTTGCCTCGAAGCTGTACTCTTCGACTCGGAGGTTCAAAGATTCGTCCTTGGCATATGGGCATGGATTTTGCTTTGGTCTCATTGATACTCAGCCCCATGTCCATTGCCGCTCATATTATTCGTTGGCATGCTTCCTTGAGAGCCGTCTGAGTTCTGGCCACAATGTCTATGTCGCCGATATAGGTAAGAAGCTAATAGAAAAAGTAGATTTTTTAGGGAAATAAAAATTATGTAAGAAGATTATAAAATTTTGTGTATGTCGTTTTTTTCTGGCAATAATGATGTTTTCTTTTTCCAATTGGAAGATATTTATTTTTAAATACGTTCATTAAGTTCACGTACCTTCATTAAAATTATGGGTTAATTTCTTCAAATATATTAATTTTGTTTCATTCAAATACAAATAGCACTTTTTTCAACTTTCAAAGCTCTTCTAAAACGCAATTTTCATAAATAATCCCATTATTTATTTTATTAAACCTTTTAATCGTACAATAACACTTTATGAGCCGCAAGGTTTTACATCAAACCTAGCCTGGGGGCCGCAT
>JAGXCT010034205.1:0-16783 GCA_022495035.1 Philopotamus ludificatus
AATAATTTTTATGCACGACATTAATAAATATTAGAGGAACCAGAAATAAATTTATTATATATTATATTTATATTTACAGGTAGCTATTGTAATGCACAAAATAATGTAAAATAAAATGTGTGTATATTAATTGTCAGACAATAGTAAAACCCAAAGAAAAATAATCTGATTAGCTGAACGTAAAAAAATAGTTTTGCACTTAGTCGTAATTAGAGATGAAAAGTAGTTTGGGTACGAAAAGACAAAGTGAAACTTTTTATTTTAAAAAACACACCCCTATTCCAACTTCTAAGCCAATACTGTTTTTAAGGAAAATTTTACTATTTGTTTGAGAAAACATAACGGTGTAATTCATTACATATCGTACAATATTTAAAAAAGGGTTATAAATACTAGTTCATAATTTAAAAAAAATAGGAAATCCTTTTGAAAAAGCGAGTTTTACTTTCACAGATAACGCTAAGACACCAATCTGCAAAAAAATGGATAGGTAAGCTCTTACGTGTATAGCTGACAAGGCACCTATAGACTACTACAGTCGACTACTACCTATTTAGGTTGATCGAACATTATATTCGTAGTAAAAAGGGAGAAACCATCTAACAGTTTAAATCATTATTATATTAAGGATACCAAAAAGGAAACTATTGTATATTTAGTTGGAAATTATTCAGGTCATTGTATTTATATTTCCATAGCACTATTCTTTAACGTTTTTTTAATCATTGATTTAATTTTATTGCTGGCCAGAAACATACAAGAAATATCTTAGATAATATATCCTACTTACCTTTCTAAAAATATGTCAATATTGGATAACATCGATTCAAATCGTATGATGGCAATTTAAAGACATCCTTAAAAATTTGTCAATAATCCTCTAATTACCCTAGCAGAACAGAAGGGTTATAAGATCTTGCCTTTTCTGATTCTATTATATTTTAAAATTAATAAAATATATAATAAATTGAAAGCGAAAAATTAATAAAAATGTTGATGGATTTTTATTTACAAGAACGGTTTTAAAAAAACAATAGAAAAATTACAAATAGTTTTGAATGACTTTGGAAACTATATATTAGAATAACAAGTATAAAAGAGCAAAGTAAAAACGCTAAACATTTGGCTTATAATGGTTTATTTTTTAGTAAGATATGGAATACCGTTTTATCTGTAATAGAAAAAAAGAATTGGGTTTTAAGACAATATTAATGTAAAACTTTTCATCTTTTCATATAAAAATATTTGTTTTGAAAATAATATAGATAGGATGTCCCAAATGAATGTATACACTGGTGTCAATTATTTAAATAAACTGTCTAAAAGTCTACGCCAGAAAACCGACGACACTAGAAGAATAAAAAGCCGCAATTGAGCAAGAATGCGCCACAACACCAAAAGAATAATTGTTGAAGTTTGTGAGTCAATCCCATCGTTTTAATTTTGAACAGGAAATTATAATAATTCATACTATGTATAATTTTTTTTGGACACCTCGTATTCTTAATGTTCATCGATATTTTCTTCTTAATAATTGGATTAAAATTAGTATGCAACGTTCGTCTTTTCGAGTCGATTCATTACGAATGGCAATGAATAAATTTGAATATAAAAAAAAATCCTAATTTTTTAGACTGTGCATAAATCTGGGATCCGGTATATTTAATCACAATATATTGTTTAAAGGTGTTTTTTTTAATTTTTGGCCGAAGAAACGTAAAAATTGTACGCGTCGGATAAAAATAGACATTTTTTCCAGTGATGTCATTAAGCTTTCGAAAATATTCAGGGTGCTCGTTTATCCCCGACGGAGGTAAGCAAATCTACAAGAGGAACTTTACCATTCCCTCCCCCCGCGAGCCTTTTCTCCGCGCCATCTCCCCCTCCCCCAGCTAATGGTGGACGTTAATTCCGACTTTAATTGTCCTTCTCCTCTTCCCGCGTCTTCGCTGCTTATCGCCTCGGCGCTGTTAGGCCCGCGTCGAATTTATTCGTCGGACGAAGACCCCTCTCCCCCACGCCATCGTCGTCGGCCTCGGGGGCTTTAAAAAGATAGTTGATTGGGGGTTTTGTAATACTGGGCCATTAATTCTATCCGACCAGAGGATTGCCATCAACTCATTAACGACACAATCAAGCCCCGTATAATATCCCAGTAATCTGATCCGCGGGATTCGATCCTGATTCAAATTATCAGGGTCGATCGTCTCTTTGTGATATTATACGCGATGAATATAAATATTCATGACATTTTTTTTTCGTCGAGAAAATTAAATCCGAGCTTAATATGAAATAATGAGGCTTTTGGCGTTTAATTATGAAATCTAATTTAATTTTTTAAGGCGTAATTTCAACATTTAATAAAAAATAAAATTTAATATTTTTACTCAATTATTATGATTTAGTTATAAAAGTATGATCGAGATCATAAAAAAAATAATTAATAGCACAGCGAGCGTCATTTAATTTAGCGAGTTTTCTTGGCCTGATTTTTTTATTGTATACTTGTTTTAAATTCATTATCTCATTTAAAATAACTTTAAAGTATAAATTTTTTAACTAAATTCGTTTTAAATATCAATATATGAATTTAAGAAAAATAAAACTAATACGTCATAAGAATTTTGCACTTTGACATATAATTGAAATCGTATTTTATCAACGTAACTTCATCTCAAATTTTTAAAGGGTTATTATGTGTGAATGAAAAATGAGTATTAAAATGTTTTCATACAGTATAATTTGACTTTCTGCCTTCTATTTATTTTACCATAAATCCTATTTTATACAAAATTCCCGTGGTTTTGAATCAAAATACCTGGAAAGGGCTAACTCCATCTCGGTACGAAGGAAAAAATAATTATTTCAAACGCGCCAGCTACCTACCTAAATATTTTTTTTATAAACATGCGGAGGTAATGGTCCTCTCACACTTAGATTCCCCATGGCCAATGTCAAAAAGAATTCCCTGAATTCATAGTTTTCATCGAAGAGCTGCTCTATCCAAGTACTATTTTAGATCAGTCGCGGTTAACTTACATTATCGTAATAATAAGTATGTTACCTACAATCTATATAATAAATAATCTGTTAGTAACTCTGCTTTACAGATTGATTACTAAATTAATACCAATTAAAAATGTCTAACTATAAACTGATTTGGTTCACTAATTGAATTGCGAAATAAAAACAAGATAATTCACAAACGTGGGATTTTATTTTATAAATATAAAATAAAATTCTAAAAAATTGATGAGTTTAGATTAGAATTTGGTTATTCATTTCATGGCAGAATAAAAATACTGTGTAGAGCAAATGAGTTTTGTATAATTTAGATCGATGGGGTTCATTAATTTTATATTTTAGAAAATCTTCAACTTATGTATTAACCTAGCCAGGCCGATAGGGTCTATACAGGACCCCTAGTTTTTGATTTTAAATTTGAATTTAATCACAAGTTTTATGGACTTAACTAAAAGTGTAAAGAATAAATATTATCAATAATCATTGACTTTTACTGTTCACAATTTCTAAAGAAAAAAAATATTAATATTTGCATGAGCGGGATATTATTTTTCGCTCGCATCCGGTAGGATGTACTAAGTGCGAGTGAATCGTATACTTGCGGTCGGTCTATCGGTGGTGTGTCCTCAGTCTGCGTCAGGATATTGCCAAGTTCGCTTCTCATATAGGCGTTATATTGATTGGTTAAAAAACCGACCAAATTATGAAGTACGGCATGAATTACTATTTTTATTCTTAGATTAATCCAATAAAAAAAAGTTTAGATATTGATGAATTCTTCATTTTGACTTAAAATGCTTGGGGTCTATTTAGCTTTGTAAATATACCCCCTTTGGACGACGCGGCCGGTTTTGAGCGGTCTTGACGGATCGGTTTTATTATCTAGTGTGCAATAATGAATAAAACTATCCTTCACGGCGGTCCGAAAACAACCACGTCTGTGGTATCTCAGATACCTCAAGCAGCTTTCGCAGCATGTGTCACTCTTATGTTTCACTCACACCAGACACAGTGTACCGAATGCGAACGAAAAAAACAAACAAGCGAATTTTGATGTTTTTATTTTCTTCGAAATTGCTGACAATAAAGCACAAGGATTATTTAAACTAGTTATTGTTTAGAAATTTTTAGACAAATAAAAGGTTTTAAAAATTATAACCAAATTTATTTAGCACTAACGTTTTTAAGCTCATGTTAAAATGTAAAGTAAACCTCGAATCGAAAACAACCGAGTCGTCGGAGGGGGGTCTATCAGAGACCCCAAGTATTTAAAGTGAAGATATTGCTGAATTATTTATCAATATCAGCCATTTTTTTTAAAAAATAGAATATTCTAAGGACAAAAATAGTTATTCTTGATATGCTTCATGATTTGGTAGAAGTTTTAGAATGTCTTAACTAATCAATTAGACGCGTAGATGAAACGCACACTCGGCAATGTCGCCGCAGACTGAGTTCTTGCAGTACATGTCACTCGAACGTTTTACTCGCACTTGGCACATCGTAGCGGATGCGAGCGAGAGAAAACATTGCACCCGTGGCTACAGAAGCGAATACTGTTGTTTTAATTTTCGTCGCAATTGCTATCAATAAAGCACAATGATTATTTATAATATTTATTGTTTAGACATTTTTAGACAAATAAAAAAAGGTTTTAAAAATTATAACCAAACTTATTTAGCATATTTTAAGTAAATCTAATATTATACTAAGGAATTTGTAGCATAATTTTTAGATTTATGATATTTAAATTGAAATCCGAAACACTTCGTCACTTTTCATCTGAAATTTCAAATGTCTGCAAAAGAAGTGTCATGTAAAACTTAAATTTCACACATATTTTTTGTGATGGACTATTTGGTACAGACAAAGGTCACAGAACGTCATGTTTGGAACCACATTGGAATTCCGAAATAATGTGATATTCATTCGCGGATCATTTGTAACCTTTGGACGTTATTTACTTCGTGTTCTGGAAAGATTCCAAATATTTGCTAACATATATGACAAGTGATTGTCTCCGAATATATAT
This sequence comes from Philopotamus ludificatus, assembly GCA_022495035.1. Classification (NCBI taxonomy): domain Eukaryota; kingdom Metazoa; phylum Arthropoda; class Insecta; order Trichoptera; family Philopotamidae; genus Philopotamus; species Philopotamus ludificatus. The sequence continues at coordinate 5,057 of JAGXCT010034205.1, forward strand.
GATCAAGTGTATATTAATAAAATGTATAACTCACTTACACTGATTTATCAGCTGAAGCAGATTCGTTTATTTCCTGAAAAAAAAAAAAACGTTTTATTAATTTCTGATCGTTGGACCAATTTGCATCTAAATTAGTATAACCGCGGTGGCCAATTTAGAATAAGAAAATTAAATCAAGCATAAATTGCGGATTATATTGAATCAGAAGGAATCGATTGAGTCATTTATTTTCGCCCACTAATTTGCATAATAAATTTATTGAAAATGAATTTGGCCGGGGAAAAATCTCAATCAGTATTTTCTTTTTCGGCCATTGACAAGCACTTCACTGTCGTGATTAATAGGCCACAAAGCGATCGGGCACTTCTTTGACAAGCCGATTGTTATCGAACTGAATGGGTTAATTCATTATTCAATTATTTTTTTAACCGTCATAAAAACGTCAATCTGGATTCGAGTATTGATAAATTGTCTCGCTAAATTCCAAAAAAAAGAAAAATTTCCAACTCGATAAATCCGCATACGTTTTGATTGACATATAAAAAGCTACATACAATACTTAATACATTTTTTAGACGCTTTCATAAAATGTATTGAATGAAAGCTTTAAGTGAAAAGCGTATGAGATGAGGAAATCCACATATTTATAAATATAAAGATTTATTTTTTTGGGGATCAGTAATGGCAAAAGAATGTTTTATATAACAGTTGTGATTTTAAATAAATATTTAGTAATATATGCCTTAAGACGCAATAAAATAAAGACGAAAATTGTATATGTATATATAATATAACAGAGTATAGGATTAATTTATTTTTAACGAGCCACCCTGTTCTCGTGATTGAATATAATGAGTTGCAAAAATATATATACTAATAATACGGGACGAATCGAATCATGCAATTGCATTATTAGTGTTATAATATTTTCCACGAATTCACGATTTTCCCCCCATTATGTAGCCTTGGAATTATGAGATTTTATGGTAATCGTTGTATGTAAACCAGGGGGCGTTGTAATTAGTCAACCGGGCTCAATTTGCCTAGACGTATTGCGAATAATTGATTAGGTTCCTGAAGCCGATGTTTAAAACAAGGATTAACTTGATCCTGTCGAGGACCACTTGATATTCCAAGTATAGACCTTTGAATTTACGCGCTAAAGTTTTTAGAGGGATATGAATTTATTTTTGAATTTTATGAGTACATAAATATCAAGAAGTAATAATCTAAATCTGTAAACTCATAACGACAATGATTAAAAAAATTGCAAATAAAGTTAACAAATTGATTTAATAAAAATGGTTTAACAATTATTACAATTATATTTACAATAATATTATTCAGTTAGAATAAAGTGTCTTTTAGCATTATATTCACATTATTTAAGCTTTTAAAGCTGCATGTTATTTTCCATGCTCTACTTTTTGTTAACAATTGTTTGCTTATACAGGTTTTTACTTTAAATGAACCATTTTACATTTCAATTTAAACCCTTTCCTTTGAAATGTCTAATGAAAAAGGGTTAACTTGAAATGCAAAAGTATTCATTTGAAGTGAAAAACCTGTATAAGAACTTTTCATATTTATTTATTTATTTGATTACGATGGATGGATGATATACCCATATAAATATTCGATAAATATTCTAAAGATGCAAGGGGAATACGTCTCTCACATATATATTCCCGCAGTGTCGTGGTTTGGCACTAGTTATTTTTAATATTATTAGTTGGATTGAAATTTATATTATTTATTTTATAATTATTAGCAGCAACTACGGTAGGTAGAGGACAAAATGAAGAATTTTCCGAACAAAAATAATTATGATCCTCAAACATGAGGGTGGCGACTAAAAAAGTAGAGTTATTTATGTAACGTAGAATAGATTGCAATGAATTAGTTAATTTTAACGCACCAAACTACCTATATAAATATAATTATTTTTATAAAACATGTGGAGATAGAGGTCCTTTTACACTTATATACCCCCTGGCCAGTGTTGAAGGTTTCCGCTTCAAATTAACCCTTTTGTATTTAAAATCAAGCCATTTTCATTAGACATTTGAAGGAAACAGGTTTAATTTTAAATGCAAAAGGGTTAATTTGAAATGAAAAACCTGTATAAATAATTAATTGAATTAAATAAGTTTTCGTAGGACACCTATCCGACTATAACTTAGCTGAGCCGCAGTTAACTTACACTATCGAAATATTATGGATGTTTTCTACAAACTATAATACTGGTTATGGTTTGCTAATCTAATTTGAGTTAATCTAATAATAGTTCTAGCTTTATTCAGAATAAGTGAAGAGCAGATGTTAAATGTTATAATATTAGAATAAATCAGAATTCTTTTTATATGAGGATATATTATATAAGAATTTCAAAAGAGTAATTAAACAAGTTTTGTGATGATATTGACTAAAAAAAATTGATATGTGCCGATAATCATGAGATAACTCACGAAAAGGAAATCAATTAAGTATATTTATAAATTTGCTAGAAATTATCAGGGATAGATTTTCATTTTTGACAAGTAAATAAATGAAACTCATAATGATTACTCTTTGTTTAATTAAATCAAAAACAGTGATTTTAAAGTTAAGTGATATTTTTTTCCTATAAGTGTAATTATTTATTTATTTGACTACTATGGATAGATGACATAAAAATATCCAAAGCGTCATTCATCCATATTTTGATTGGATAAAAAAAATCTAAGGATACAAGGGAAATATGTCTCTTACACTGCTTTATTTATTGTTATTAATATTTCAGCCGAGTTGAAATTTATATTATTTGTTTTATAAATAATTATTCAACGTAAATAGATGATATTAAATTAATTATTTCCAAAGCGCCCAGATACCTTCTAGGGTCTCTTCCTCTTACATACCCCTTGGCCATTGTTATAAAGAATTCCCTGAATTTAATTTTTTTGCCGGACATCTATTCTACTATTAACTTAGCTCGGTCGCTGTTAACTTACACTATTGAAATAATATAAATGTTTCTTGCAAACCAAAACACTGGTTATAAACTGGCTATAAACTTCTGTTTTCAAACGTATGCGATCTACTGATTCTTGTATTTTCTTTATAAGTTGGTATGTTTTTAGAGAGCTGAAATAATATTAGAGCTCGCAACCCAGTTTAGTTATTGACCGATATAAATAATAATAACAGTATTGTGGAGCCATGATAACTTCTTTCTCCTCAGCCACCATTAACATTCCACTTTTCAACAGATGAGATTTGATGGTCTGCAAAAGGTGATAATTTAGATTACGTGTAAGGTTAAAAAAAGCTCCTCGTAAAGAAGTTGAAGTACGGTTGTATCATATAGTAAAATGGATATGAAATGATTTTAGATAATTATTTCATGAAGATCTCGCAATATGAGATCGCATTTTTCAAGCTTGCACAGAAAGCTTATTTTATTTATAACAAAAATCTTAAATATAAGTGGAGACTAAATGAAATTTAAAACAACTAATTAATAATAATTTGCGTAATATATATTAATTTATATTTTGAAAATAAAAACGTTTATTTTTGTTTAGCCTTTGCTCTCTGCAGTATTCGACTCTAATTGGAATGTAAAACTAATTGAGTCACAGGGATGAAACAAGCTCAATTGCGTGCCAACTGTTTTATGATTAATTCGTTCTATTGTGCTTTACGTTCAAAGTGGCTAAGCTTACGGGGCTGAAGTGGGACTCTCAGCACTAAATTAGGTATATAATCCGTTTGATCAGACTGTCCACCTACAATTTAAATAAATTCCAATAATTTATAATAAACAAATATCGCCGATTTCTATTTATATTTGTTAAATTAAAGCCATTGTACGGTCGATTTATGTGTTTTGGGTCGAATTTAGCCAACAGTTGACAAAATTGTTACACATTCATGACAAAGTAAATTGATTTTTTCGAAAATCGAAACAAAGCAATGCAATCAGCGTCGATGGAAGCAGCAATTTGCTGTAATTTGAATTAATGGTGGTGCAGTGGACACGCACCGTTACTGCGTTTTTGCACGTAATTGCAAATGCGACATTGCAGTGGTGCATTGTTACCGATGATGGAATTAGCGTAAATTTTTGAATTGTTGTAAAAACATATTTTTTTTAAATGAAAAGTAATTTTGTTTTTTTTTATGAAAATGATAGACAATTTTCTTTTAGTGAATACATATTTTATTGAATTATATATTGTCCAATACCTTTTTGCCATCTTTTTGACAGAAGCATGATTGCACGCTCCAAAAACGTTTGTTCTTTACTGGGAAAAACTGATCCAGGTGATTTTTGACCTCCTCATTTGAAGTAAAGGTACCGTCTGAAATTTTTTGTATAGACTTGAAGAAATAATAATCAGAAGGTGCCAGATCTGAAGAATATGGTGGGTGTAGCAGTATATCCCATCCAAGCTGTAAAAGCTTCACCTTTTTTTGATGAATATCGGCATTCGAAGGTTCATCTTTTTTACTTCATGATCTCTTGCGTTTAACATTGTTGCAGCTAACCTATTTCTCGTCACCAGTGTTGCTGCGCTTCAAAAATGGATAGTTTTTTTGATGTATGAGAAGCAAATCACATACGACAAAGCGACGGCACAAATTTCTTTCCGTAAGAATATGAGGAACCCATATGTCGAGTTTTGAGATCAACCTAGGCGTTTCAAATGACCATGAACGGTCGAATTCGATAAATTTAATCTCTCAGCGATCTCACGAGATGTTATTCTCCGGTTTACATCAATTAATGCCTTTAATGTTACTTTATCAACTGGCCTTCCAGAACGTGGTGCATCTTAAACATCAAAATTTCCGGATCGAAATTTTTGTAAACCAGTTTTGGCACTGGCGTTCTGTCAATACATCTTCTCCACATACATCGGATATTTTTTTTATTGCTTGAACAGCATTTTCACCTTTTCGATAGTAAAAATGGAAAATATTCCGAAAATGCTGTGTTTCACTATCCATATTTGAAAGGGTACCAACCAAAAACTACTGCGTAGAATCAATCGCACCTTTTTAGAAGCAAGCCTTGCTATATCAGCTGTCAAAATATATAATGGTTATGTGGTTTAAGTGTGAATTTGACTGTTAAAAAATACAATTAAATCCTAAATGGGAAAATACGAAATGACTTTCCAAACAACCCAATACAGCCGATCTGTTTCGCAATGTCGTCGATAATATAAATATAAATGATTTAAATATGATGATGCACTTATATAATATTATATCATTAAAAATGCATTAATGCACAATGGCCAATCAATTTATTAATTTATTTAAAGTAGTATATATTATTATTTTTGAATTATAAATAAAAAAACATTTGAAATACATATTTTTTAAAATTTGAATATTTTGTTATGCAAACAAATGAATATTGTTTTAAGAAAAATATTTTTGTTGTACGTTCTTCGAGTTTAAAATTTATTAAGTTATCCGTGATGTATTGTCCAGAAGATTGTATACAATCATCATCTGAAGTCGTTTCAGATGAAACCAAAGTTACAGCTCCGATATCGACTGAAAGCGAATTACCGCAACCAGCATTAGACAAAACATTAGATGGCAAGCAAATTTATATAATATGCCTCCATGGGACAGATAAAGGTTTAAAAGCTTCAAACAATCATGATATATCAAATAAAATCGGTGAAATAGTCCAAGATAAAAATATCAAAGAAGATCGCTGTGTATTATGCAATTGCGTGGATCAATGCAACGCATCAAATGAAGATCCAATATCTATAAGCCAAACAATACCGCAAAAAGTGTTAAAAAAATCTACAGCTGACAAGCAAATCCATGTAGTATATGTTAATGAAAGAGATCATAGTTGTAAATGTTTGAAAACTAGGAAAAATCGACACAGTGTGATAAATGAGAGTCAAATATTTTGCGATGGAAAGAACAAAGAAGACGCATTGCGCGATTGCGTTATTATGTAATTTTGTAAATCGCTAATAAATTACTGTTTAAATAATGTTAATTAAATTTATTATGTTACATATAATAAATTATATACATGTGTTAAAATAATATATTCGTTTTTTTATTGATCTTTTTATATTTTCACGCTGCAAATTGATTACAGTACCGGATAAGTAGAATAAAATCGTTAAAGTTTGTATGGCACAGTATCTTCTATAGTGCTCCCTTTTCGAGCGCCACATTCTACAAAAATTCAAGGGCCTGTTAGACTTGCTCACCATTATTGAAAGTTTTTCCATTAAAAAAAATCTGTAAGGAACAGAAAAGGTGGTAGTATGCTGGAGCAAGATCTGGGGAGTAAGGTTGATGTGGCAAAAGAGACCAGTTGAGCTCCAGAATTTTTTCTTGAGTTATTTTTGCCGTTTGTGGTCTGTCGTTATAGTGTAGCAGGATAACGCCATTCCGATGGACGAGTACAAGACGATTTTCTAGTAGTTTTTCAAGAAATCTTCGCAGCTGCTGAACGTATGTATCGGCAGTAATCGTTTCGTTGCGCTTCTTCAGCTCGTGGTGGATTTTTCCTCGACGTACCCACCATACACACAATAAAGTTTTCTTGCCATGAATATTGGCTTTAGGATCCGGTAGGGATGGATGATCCTTTGTCTTTTGTGGACAATATCTAGGTGATCCATTTTTCATCGCCTGTTATTATTGTCCTGTCAAAAAAAGACTCGATTTTATGCTGTGAGAGGAGACTTGTGACAATAAACATTCGGTCAGCTGTATTTCGGTCACCGAGATTATGTGGTACCCATATGCTTAACTTGCTGACTTTCTCCAAATTTTCCAAATGGAGATAAGCTGTAGATTGTGACGTATTGAGTCTCTCTGCCAACTCCCCTGTCATTTAACTTGGATTTTGTTCCAATATCGCATTTAAAATGTTGCAATCGAAATCAGAAGGGCGACCCGTCCTTGGTTCATCTTTCAAAGATTCATTTCGAACGAAATTTTAAAAACCAATTTCTAACTGCATGATCGGTTATCTGGCTTCATATAACGAATATGCACTTTTTGATTCTCTATTTTAAGGGTTCGGAATAATATCACTGTAACGTCCACCACACTAAATAGTTGTTGAATGACTCACAGGCCACTTATCTATCCAGTATAAACAAAAATCCCGTTGTCGGGTGACTCATTGCGGATGAATCCAAACAATACAAATTGTCTACCCGAATCGGAAGTTATTTATGACTCAACCAAATATTTATATTTTTGTATACATAAAACATATTCAATAGACACGTATATATTAATCTATAAAAATATATCTTTCCTTAATTTGCTTGGGGGTGCTGCAGCTACGCAGTGGTTATGAATTAGCCACCGCTGCTTGTACTTAGAGGCCAACGTTGAGACGTAACTTTTTTTCGTTAAAAATAAAGGTTTTTTTAATATGTTAAAATGATAATTACCATTCTCTGGTAGTAATATTAAATCGTCTCAACTAACATCTAATTGATCATTTTCTGTCAAACAACATAAATAATTTTGATTCCCTCTTTCTAGAACTCGTAGTAGCTCGTAGTAGCTCATTATACTACTGTTATTTATAGGAACAGCTGATATCTACCTATCAAGGATAAAGATGTTCATATATTGTATAATAATATTATACCTGTAACAATTAATAATCAATACTAATAATATTAATATTGAATTTGAATGTTCCACGATATGGGAATTATTAAAAATAATTAGAAATCACTTGTAATTAGTTAAATGCAGTGTTTTCAACTGAGAATCAATTATAGATTTTATTCACATACTATTAGAGATACCATAGACCAAAACTTCATAAACAATTGACTCTTCGAATACCAATAAAATACATGTCCATAGCACAATTGTGACTGTTCTTTGCGTGCGCATGGAGTCTATTGGGGACCACAAGTTTTTCTCGAATAACTCTATTAATATAAATCTCACATGTCCCAAACTTTTTGAATTTGTTTAAAAAAGTAATTCTGTTGCCACGGGCGCGATATTTTTTCTAGCTTGCATCCGGTACGATGTGCCAAATGCGTGAAACGTACGAGTAACACGTGCTGCGAGAGTACAGACCGCGACGAGTGTTATTTACGTGTTGTATTGATTATTTAAAAATACAAAATATCGACCAAATTATAAAGCTTATCATGAATCACTATTTTTATTCTTAGAATATTAATTTTTATTTAAAAAATAGTGAAAAATTCATCAATATCTTGATATAAAATGCTTGGGGTCTCTGAGAGACCCCCTTCGGACGACACAGTTGTTTTCGAGCTACCGTGATGGATGCGTTAAAGAGAGGGTAGTAGTGTCTTAGTCGTAGTCGTTTGTTAAATTAAATCAATGATCATCTAGTTTAAAGATAAACGTAGTTAAAAAGTTATGTGCTCAAAATGCATTTTGTTTAATTTTAAGACCTTATTTAAAATAAAACGATTACTCCTTTGTTTAGATGGTTAAGATCAGCTACGGCCTCCATCCATATCAAAGCTTAAATCCTTCATCTGCATGTAATCTATGTTACGTCTACATTCTTCGCAGTGTTGATGATAAAAGGGAACCTGAGTTAAAACATCTTGTATTACTTGTATTTTCCTGTTTAAAATTGCACCAATTCCATACGCACACCCTTTATATAAACAGATAATAAATCAAGAACAACAAAACTGTTTTTGTTTTTCCAAACTCTACCTCGCAATACGGCGCTGAGTGCTGTAATTGACGGTATCTTGTGTAAGCCATAAAACATTTCATGAAAAAGATACATCCGAAGATAGCGACCATTTATAACCCTGGACATTTGGGAATCAAGGGATGACTACATCAAGATATTCAACCTCGCAACAACAACAAAAAACGTAAAGCCTCCTTGGGGATCCTCACCCGTGTCCCGTGACACGACAGACAACGACACTGATTGTGTAATAAATAAACGCGTGTCCAACACACGTTCGTTACATTATAACATTACACGTGTCAATTATTATTTGCGTCGGGTTTAAGTGCAAAATGGCGTGATGACTAAACGGTATCGTGCACGTCCCCCATCTGTCATTATGCGCATGCGTATTAATCCCTCGATTTTATTGCAATCGCCATCAAACTTTACAGACGGAAAATATATTTAAAATTGGATTCATCTTCATAATAATATCTGATTCACTTCAGGCATTCAAAAGAATTTTTGTGCGTTGGCTGTTCATGGATAGACATACATCTGATTTTTGCATGTATCATATTCTCGCCATGTTTTAATGCCGTGCAATAAAAAGCGGAATAAACGTGTGGACAGAGTCCTGTGTCAGCCACGTGGCCAGTGAAATGTCAACACATCACGTGATGTCGACGACCCCATTAAACTATGGTAGAAAGCATTTAGCATTTTAGCATTGTTGTTGTGGAGCAACAATGGGCTCCCTGCATAGGATATGTCCATCTTTATTGCAACCGTGTTCTTTGTCCATCGATGAAAAATGGACCGGCGCAAGAAGGTCACCAGCAGTGGATCTAATTGGATTCGTTAGTCCGTTCTATCTAGAGGACTATTGATGTAGGTCATTGATCTCGTGATAGCATATTGATAGCATTTTATTGTCATACATTCATAATAGAGACGTGGTTTTCATATATAAGCAGTGGCAGCTCGCGAGTAAAATATTTAGGGATGCTGTGGAATATTAAACATTAAAAAAATACTTCGCTCATATTTTATGTAAAATATAAAATTAAGGTAAGACAAAAATACTTAATAATATTAACAATAATAACATAACTGACGAGCAGCACGTGGCTCAAGAGGTTATGAGTCAGTATGACTGGACCGAGTCGCAGTGCATCGCAGGGCTTTGCGACGAGACCCCCCCCGCACTCCGCTACCGGCCTTCATCCGTTCAACACCCGACGCTGGTAGCGCTGAAAAGCAGACAGCGCTCTTGCTCTACATCGCACAGAGTAATACTGCCCGCGTAGGGACCGACCAGATTAATAAATATATTAGGTACTTATGGGTACTCCTAATAAGTTATATTTTGAACCTCGCTTAATTAGTTCCAGAGTCTTAATCGTAAAGCGAAATATTTTTTCCTATACAAAAGAGAGCGTCAACCATCTCCATTTTTTTTATTTATCGTTAAATGAAACATTCTGGAATGTGAATTCGGTTTGGAGAAAATTAAAAAAAAATCAAAATAACGATACAACAGTTTTTTAAGTTTAAGGGTTCTTTCGGTACCCTTTACCGATGCCTTTTCGATCATCTTGAGGCAAGCAACAATTTGGAAGTGATATTTCTCAATACAGTGCTCGACGAATGCTTTGAAGCTTCATAAAATTAAAAAAAAATCCTGCTATTCCATAGACTGGAGTGTCTGAGTAATGTTTGAAGGCAGAAACTGGAACTTGATGAATTTAAATTCTTCAAGGAGATCATCTTATAGGCTTGAAAGATGGATAGAAGCGTTGTTCATAAACTGCAAAACATAGTAGTTTGACGGATTCATATCAAGAAATAATTTTTCAAAGACGGAGCAAACAAAAAATCCTATTTTTTATGTCTAAACACAATGTGTGATCCTTTCTTTCCCTTTTTTTATCCCTCGTTATGCGAAACATCGCTTGGTAAGCGAGTAACTTTAATGTCCCTAAGGATACAGCCAGTGAATTATAGTCATGGGACTGAAGATCAATAAGACTAAAACGAAGCCTATGTGCCAAGGACGAATCTTTGAACCAATGGGAGTCGACAAACGTAGCTAGTCGAAGCTACTCTATAAGAATTTACATATTTTGGCTTAATAATTTGTATATAATTTTAATAAATAATGAAATTAATTTAGGGGTCTATGTTCAAGCTGTATAGAATCTTCATCAGACTCGTTCTGACATAGAGGTCTGAATATTGGGTTCTGACAGGGAATAGAGTGTCCATGGCAAAGATACTGCTATCTTAAGAGTAGCCAGACTATGATGGGTCGATCACGTTTCAAGGATTTAGGACAGTTAGTCACTGAAAAGTTTTTTGGGCAATAAGACTTCCTGTCTCTGGAGGAAAGGAAGAACAAGTCTGATGTGGTCGGATTGTGTACAGCGAGACGATGCATCATTGAGACCGGCCGAAAAAAAGAGCAACGTAGCTGTAGATCCGGTGAAATGAAAAATGGGGCTCGATGAGACTCTACACTAGTGGTTTTACGCATATAACGATGATGATAACAATAAACAAAGAAATTATTCCACTTTCAATATTGTTAGTTAAGAAAAAATTGTCCAAAGCATTAATGATCTTGTTGTATTGTTATTTTGTTTATTAATAAATAAATAATTATGTAATTTTACTTTGAAAATACACATTCTAGCAAGAAGTGCTATAGGAAGGTTTACCGTAGCTGGTTTGTCTTAAGTTGAGAACAGCTTTAATATATAATATAAGGCCAAATGATTTTATTTTTGGTTCTTAGCCTTTATTATTCGTAAATAGAGATTTGGGTTTGGGTAAAGATATTGATTCATGGCTTCTAGGTGAAAACAATCTGTTAAGATTATATAAGCTAACCGCGAATGAGCGGTTAGAACATGTATAGGTTAACCTCTCGGTAAAATCTATAAATTTTAAGAATTCTTTATGACGCAGACTAGTTGTGAGAAAAGAGGGCTTTGAAATAAATTAAAATACCAGCTATTCATTGTCAAATAAACTAATAATATGAA
>JAGXCT010034206.1:0-64490 GCA_022495035.1 Philopotamus ludificatus
CACTTTGTTAGTGCGCTGCTATCATTTATATTGTGTTTATCCTCCTCTTCGATGTGATAATCGTTTAAATAAGTAATACGGTAATCCTCGGGTCGGCTAGGCTGATTCGTCCGCTGTATTGTTTCCTATGAATAAAGATGCTGTGTCTCTATGAATTGTGTCTCGTTGCGTCCTCCATTATATCCATTTCGAATCCCGAGTGACTCCCACGTTGCAGTGCAAAATGGACCAAAAATGGTGAAAAAAGGGTAATAAAACATTTTTATGTTTTTAATATATGCTTCAAATTAAAAGGTTTTGGCAAAAATAATTCGCGCATGAAGTGGTTAATGTGCATTTTAAATATGTACGTGCACTTAGAAAATAATTGTCGGTAGCTGTTTGCCCCTTTACCTCGCTAGGCGTGTTCTGTACTTTTTTTGGTGGATTAAACTGGAATATGCTAGGTCAATACCCCCTCGCGCCTAGCGAGGTAAAGGGGCACGAACTATCGTTATCCAACTAAACACGTGCAAGGTCATTGAAAATATAAAAACGGGTCAAATGTTTGATTTGCTTCAAATCGCAAAATACAATTAAAAGAACCTAACCCCAAATTTTGTATAGGTGCCTAACTTTCTATAGCGTGGTATAGTATATCTGAACGCTATAGAAGGGTTGACTGTAATTACCTCAAATATGCAAACAGAACCGTATTCGTATGTGTAAGGGCATTCTTGTATCCGCCCTGGCCACGTGGTCGCTAGCTTTGACGCGAGCCTTGTATACAGAAGGTCGTTTTTTGTTTGCTGCGTAAGTCTGTTCGAAGTTTCTACCTGCCCCGGGATACGTGATTGCTAGCCTCACTTTAGTTGTTGGTTCGACGCTAACGAATGTATTTGTTTGTCAGTCAGTGAAGGTAAAGAGTTCCGTATTATCGTATACAGAAGGTCGGTTTTCGTTTGTTGCGTAAAACTCTGTTTGGGGCAAACCTGTATATGCCCCGCTGGTCTATATTTTCTACTCGATTCGAAAAATAAACGAGACCGTCAACGTTTTTCGACTATATTTTGCATTTCTCTTTTCTGGAATTGGAATATCATCATCAAACCGATTGATGAAAATCTTTTAAAGTTTTCATAATTCGATGGAAGTGTTTCATATATGTACTTTGGGAACAAGATTTCAAATAAATAAATATAAATATAAATGATTTCTTGGTTCGACATCACCGTACTAAAATAAACACGGTTAATTTTTTTTTGAAAAAAGGAAGTGGGGCACTTCAACTTCATCATGCCCCACATGTTTTTATAGTAACGAGCTGCCCCTGGTCCTCATCCATTGAAGGATCCCATCTTCTCACCTGATTCACAGATCAGCAGTTATTATTCACGTTGGACTGAAACAATTAACTGATAAAGCCCACTTCCATTAGAGTGTCTTACCTTGTAAGATTCTTCTGGTTATGGTTTTTATCTCTAGTTATTGGAATCATCATTATGTAATGCTCTTCTATTGAAGTGTCCCATCTCATCAACCACTTCACAATCATGACGATTCTTAAAATTAATACAGCACTAGAACAGTCTTCTGACGTAGTTTTGTCTTAAAGATCTGATCTTCATCCATAATCATTGGAATTTTCATCGGCGATATAGGACTGGAACAATTTGCTCTGATACAGTCTTCTTCTATTAAAGTCAGTGGCGAATTTCCGCTTGGGCTCATAAGGCGCGCGTCTGGGGCCTCATTAATTAAGGGGGCCTCAAAATTTAGCTCTCAAAACGATTTTTATTGTATAACAAAAATAAGTAATCATTTAGCAGCATTGCCTAAATTGAAATGACAAATGAAGAACGCCAGCTATGGCATGTTTTTCAGCTAGCTACATTAACGGTCATGTTTCGAATCATGATGCACTGACTGTTCTGCACATCCTGATCCATGGAGTCAGTCGCGTAGCTACCTTAAGGCAAACTGATACAAGGCATCGGGGCCCTTGGCATACAGTCCTGTAGGACCCTTGAGTAAATATTTGTAACATCAAGATCGTTGTTAAGAAGTATCGTGTCCACGAATATCGTATACTTTTGAATTCGTCGTTTTTTGCACTATCGATTGTATGTAAAACCAAATACGTCTGGGACGTTGATCTCGCTAGAATATCTGCGTCTGTGGCTGGACCAGAGCGCAAAATAATAATTATTTTTATTTGCTGCGATAGAATAATAGCAAACGACAATGATGTGGATTTATTAGCCGTCGTGCAGTCGCAGACGACTGAAATATTTTTCAGATACATATGATTTATGGAATAATTGCAGACGTAGCGGTCATAGAGATGGCGAGGAGATCAGCAACCTTTTTGGTGAATGAATCGTATATTTTAAAAGTCATACTCAATTATAATATATATTAAATAGCGCCATAAATAAAATGATATGAATAGAATTTGTATTAATCGAGTCAATTTTATGAAACGGAACGGAACGGCGCGGTGTACCGGTACGCTCCAACGCAAATATATATTAACTAAAGGGTAAAATAATAATATAGCGTAATTTGTATATTCATCAACTTTTAAATTCAATAAACCTTCCTATAACGCTCCCTGTTGTACGGAGATTTTCTATAACAAGTTTGACACTCCCTCCTATACCGTTACCTACAAAAACATAATTTTCAAGGTTCGTTCAATTTACAGAATTAAATTAAAAAGCCCTCTTTTCAAATTATATATGAGTGCCTTTGGTTTCTATACCGCAGGTTTTCTATAACATGATCCCGATTTATTTGTAATAGGAGGACTGATTGTAATATGTAATAATATTTCAAATGTCTATTTGATTTTAGATTAAAAATAACCTGATAAAAAATCTTCTCTAAATATATCCCCCGAAATAAAACGATAACTGTAAAGATTTAAATTTTATATCTCTCCTATAGTGCTAATAATGTATTACACGAAATATAGGTCGATGCCCTTTGGTTGACACCAAAAACAATCGCGGGAACAATCTAAAAATAGAACGAGGTCGTATTGATTTCGTTAAATTTATTAAATACTATTAAAAATAACCTATTCCTAAATTTTGTGTGGATGCCCAGTCTTCTATAGATCGGGATTCTATAGCGTGACCGTTATTTCGGCGCTATAGGAGGGTTGATTGTACTATTTCTTTGAATAACTAGGGAGTTGTGTCAACTTAGCCCGAGAAAATTATATATTTACACCATTATTGATGACAAATATACTAAGGGATGTTTCTTCCTGGAAGTCCTGGAAGAGCTCGAACTGAGGACACTTTTGTGGCCATTTCTTCGTACTTGGAGCTCTCATCATTATGAATGGGAGAACTTCCCCCAGTAAAGGTCAAAGCCTCAAGGATAAAAATATACCCAATGTCAACGATCGCTGAGTTTAAGTACAAAAGCTTGTTACATATTGCTCTGCATTTAAAGTTAAGCATTTTCAACAATCAAGAAAATTTAAATGACCTTGGTCCTATCTTGACGCTAGAGGAGAATTGATTACACGATTACAAATACCTTGAAGTTCTTTTATATAGTAGTTTTAATAAAAATGAACGTGCGAGCCTATTTTTTAATTAGTTATATTTTTTTAATAAGCAGTAAATTTATTTATAAAAAATATATTACATGACTAACGAGTCGAAAAAAATATTTTATGATATTCTTGACTTTATTTAATTTTATCAATGCCAGAAAATAATATAACATAATTTGCAGTTGTTCATTTCGAGTAGATTAAAAAAAAGACAGACTACGCTTAAACCATACTTGAGATTTATGAGGTGTCTGAGAGCTTTTTAAAAAATTCTGGCATTGGTAATGGGAGTGATTTTAAGCTCGCAACACTCAACGAATCGACGTATTTCGGGGAGATGAGCGGAGGGCATAATATCCGCGACGAATTGCAAAAACAACTCTTTGGATAGGTGAAATATTTCACGGCAATTTATTAAAATGACAAACAAATGGAGAGGAATTACACTAGGAATTTGGAGCCATTAAGCCC
Organism: Philopotamus ludificatus; assembly: GCA_022495035.1. NCBI lineage: Eukaryota > Metazoa > Arthropoda > Insecta > Trichoptera > Philopotamidae > Philopotamus > Philopotamus ludificatus. Next base: position 4,022 of record JAGXCT010034206.1, read on the forward strand.
CGACATTCCATTACGGCATAATCCCCACGATCCCCTCACCCCTTTGGATCTCTGCCTCGCCCCCCCCCTCCGCATTTCTCGTGGCACAAAGGCACCGAGGACTGTGAACTGATTGAGGAATTCTGATTTGGCCACGTGCTCGGTGTATGTGTGCGAGAGACCCAATTAAATACCCGGAGGTCTCCGGGGAGTCGTCCGGATATTTCCGAAAGTCCAAAAGTATTAAATGTAATTTATTGGCGGGTAATTTCTGCGGTATTTTCGCGATAAGTGGGGGGTAGGGGTAGGTCTTATGGGCGCAGACCACGCGCCGGGGAACACTCCAAGGTTGAAATTAATTGTTTGAGTGACGTGACATTCGCCATTTTCGCGCCAAATTGATTGCGAAGATCTGATAAGGTCTGACGGAGAAATTTCCACGAGAATATCACATTTTATTTAATCGAAATTGTCGATAATCTCGCATTTCTTTCAGCGAATGTAAAACCGCCGTTAAAAAATATTTTCCAGATAAAAAAATATTTTGAAGCGATGTTGTTTGCGTATTTCAGCTGAAAACTCGTGCATCTTCAAATACAACGATTGATTAATGACGGATTCAGATGTCGAAACACCGCCAGTATTTATCTCTGTTGAAAATAAATTTTCGAATGAAGTATAAACACCATTCGCCGTCTGAAAATATAAATTAAACGGCTCGGAACTAATCACTGCTGGAAATTTTCAAGATCAGCTGAAAGCCAGAGTGTATTACCCGAGTGTGAACATAAACGCGAATCGAGTAAGCCATTTGTCATACGCTCGTTAAGTCTGAAAGGATGAAAACAAGTCATCGCTTGCCAAAACAAATCCATTAGGCGGTGGATGAAAAAAAATATATAGTTACCCTCTGTGCTTTTCTCTTGTCGGCTCTCTGGTTCTGATGGTAGATTCTGCTGAAGTTGCTGACGATGACAGGTACTGGCAGAGCTATCACCAACACTCCGCTCAGCGAGCAAACGCCTCCAACAATTTTTCCGGCGATTGTTCCCGGTACCATGTCTCCATATCTGAATAAAAAAAAATATAATTAATAAAACTATTTATGAAAATTTTCATGCTGAAAAAATATTTATATTATTTTTAATTTAAAAAATATAATTTAATTATTTTTTTAGGCGCTGGATAGATGTCATTACAGTCAATTGCAAAGCGCCAACTACCCATATAAATATTCGATTGATTTTTTAAAGGCGCGAGGGCGGTGGGTTGTATAACTCACAATCAACCCCTGGCTTGTGTCATAAAGAATTCCCTGAATTCATAGATTTCGTCGTAAATTTGACCTAACCTGTGTACTAACTTAGCTCAGATCCGATTCCGTATATATTTCTGATTCACTTGCCCATTATTTATTTTTTCTATTAAATTCCTAATTTTTTTAAGAAAATTAAATGCGGATTATGAATTTATTTAAAAAGCTTAACAATTGCTCTATCTATCGCTGTTTTATCGAAAAAAATATATTAAATAAAAATCACGTGAAAAACTATGAAAGGATCCTGAAAAAAATAATCTGGTCTTTCCAATTAAAACTGAAAAATAGGTAGCATTGAGGAGCAAAAGTGGGCAATATGAAAATATTACTGTTTTATTTATTGTTTGAGATTAAAAATAGTATTAATTTAAATTTTACCTATGATTAAAAATTATGGTACCTCTTGAAATGTAAAATACCTATTATTATTGAAAACAAGAAATTAATTCTAGGGAATATTTAATTGTATTCGAAATTATTTTTATGGCAGATGCCGAAAATTCAACAGAAATAATTGGGTCTTCAAATTAGAGGGAAATTAATTGAATTGAGGAACGACAGGATGCTAAGACTCAACTTTACCGAAGTTCCATTGGCTGACTTCTAGATTTAGGTTAAGTTATTAGAGTTATACTCCCATTTTCAACAAGGTATCTATGCGAATAAAGCTTTTTAAAACCATAATTCAGAATAATCGTAAACTACAGAAGAAAGGAAAAAATTGTTTTTTTCATGATTGAAGAAGCCATTTTAAAATTAAAACATGGCAGTGTTTAAACAATAATACAATAAAAATAAGATTATTATTTAGTATTATATCTAGTTTTATAGAGTGGGGGACTAAGCAGATCCAGGAGGCCTCAGGATTTTAAGGGGCCCCGGATGGGGCCTCATGTTTTAAAAATGTTTTTCCATTAGGTTTCAAGAAAAAATACATTTTGTTATTCAAAATCTCTTTAAAAAAATATATATATTTAATTCATTAAATCTATAGGATTTTCTATAGACATATTTTTATTAAAAATTAAATTATTTTGTGACATTTATTTTCGCTTTAATTTACACGGATTCAATAATATAAATATTTATAATAATACAGTAAACATAGAAATCCTAATATCTTAATGGAGTTTTCACAAATATTAATACCAGGGGCGTAGAGTGGTGTTGATGTTGGGTGTGCTGAATGTGGAAAAAAAATATATAAACAAATACAGTTTTTTTTTATTGAATTTTATTATTATTTATACATTAATTCTATTCTTCGTTTTTGCGACATAAATTTTTAAATAGAACGATCGTAAAGAGTGCCTTTTTGTTTTAGTTTTATGAGTATTTTATTCTCCATTGCTATTACTTGAACAAATTATGTCGCAAAAATTAAGAAAATTGTAATATTTTTTTTCCCACATTCAGCACACCCAACATCAAGTCCACAGTACACCACTGTAAATACCCCCTGCATTTTTTAAAGACAATTAAAGCAAACAGCAAAATGCATATTAAATAATATTTCAAAATAAATGCAGTTTAAAAAGTATATTCCAGAGAATATTCTTGAAATATACATTTTTTCCAAACGGCAATATGGTAGGGATCGCAAGTTTCCTATTCAGATCGTCAGAAGAAGCTATCCTGGGATCCGTAGAATGTAATGTAAAAATATTTGTAAGCTTTTTTTAATAAATTTATTGAAATTTTTAATTATTCAGCTTTTTTTTAAAATAATTTAACATATTATAATTGTGTTTTTGAAACATTTAACTTAAGTTTAGGGCTCCGAATTGCTTTATGCTTGGGGTCTGAGTGTACCTAGATTTTACCAACTGAGACTCTTAACTGATTTGTTACGACGGCTCGAAACCAACGTCGCTGGCCGATAGGGTCTATTTTGTATGAAAATAGACCCCAAACAAGTCAAGAATCGATAAATTCTTCGACAATACCTTGACATTTTTAAAAAAATGGATTATTTTATGAATAAAAATAGTTATTCATGATATATATTAGCAGAAAAATCCAAAATATCAATCTAATTTTGAATTTTTCTATTAATTAATGCGACGCGATATTTTTTCTCGCTCGGACATGCACATGCTCGATGTTTTTTCTCGCTCATATCCGGTACCGAGCGATAAAAAACATCGTACCCGTACCATTATCAAAAAAAATTGTTGTTAGTCAATAATTATTTATAATATTTATTCTTTAGACTAAAAAAACATCCGAATCGTCCGAAGAGGGTCTCTCAAATACCCCAAACATTACAAGTCAAGATATTGATGAATTCTTCATTGATATCTTGACTTTTTTTATAAAAATAAATTATTCTAAGATTAAAAATAGTATGACGTGTAAATGAAACGCGCACTCGGCGATATCTCTCGCCGCAGACTGAGTTCTCGCGAAACGTGTCACTAGTACGTTTTACTCGATATATGGATGCATACCGAATGCGAGCGAGAAAAAACAACCCGCTCGTGGCAACAAAAGCGAGTATTGCTGTTTTTATTATTTTTTTATCGCAATTGCAGATAATAAAGAACAACGATTATTTATAATATTTATTCTTTAGACTTTTTAAGACAAATACGAAAAGCTTGAGACATGTAGGATTTATATTAAAAGAGTTATTAGAGGAAAAACAAAAACTTGGGGTCCCAAATAGAAGAAATCTAAATCGTTGTACTGCTGATATTGGCAGCCATTATGTTTTCTTTTTTATTGGTTTCACGGATTTACTATTCTCGACGATTTTTTATATATATGTAAAGGGAAAATGTGAAAAGCATTTTTGCCTCATCCTCTGTATGCGCCGAAATGTCCCCTCGAATTCTTTCTTTTGCGCAAGATTGAAAAACTAAAATTCCATGTATTTTTCATCAAACTTGTGTATGAGACACGAAAGCTTCACATGCTACGAGTCACTAGAGCTTCAACCCCAACTCGCTACTTGAAAGAGGGAAGCGTTTTCCATTGTTCATTTCGCGCGAAAAACAAAAGCTCGATCAACATATCGTGCAAATTCGAACATGACAACATTAACACGAGGCAATGAACAACGTCACTTCTTATCTCCCATTGAACAGTGCAACACACAAGGCATGGACACGCCATCACCTGTCACGCACACTTGATAACAGCGATGACTGATAACGGACCGATACCACCCCATGACAAGTACGGATATAATATTAATAACCAGATATAGACCATGAATTATAAACGATACACCTGTAAGTGAAATTAAGACCCCTGCATCAATTATTCAGCATCCGCCGTTGGATCGATGCCTGAAAATGCAGCGAACGTTACACGAGACTGCGGTATATGAGCTTAATTTTTTTTGCGACCCGATTCTAAGCCGTCCAATTTGCGCTAACAGCTTTGATTCCATATTTTATGGACGTTGTTGTTAATCCGATAAAAATGTTCATGGATTTTTGGCTCGGAAAATCTGAAAATCCGCCAAAAAACGTATTGATTTTGTTCGTTGCGATGCTAAAACTTTCGATTCGAGATGTAATCGTTGATGGATTTGGAATAAATTTATACTCTGCAAAGACGAGAGAGGAAATAAATAATTTGATTAATCAAAATGGGTCAAATAATTCAATTTGCATAAGTTCCGGAAATATATTCAGACCTTTTAAAATTCGCTTAATATGCATTATACGTTTTTTTGCGCTGATATTCGTAATGATACAGTTATTTGCGCATGGAATCAGACTAATCTACATAAAAGCAGAGGATTTTCATTTTTTATTCTATTTACACGTTATTTTTTTGTATAAAAAAACGCATAAATTGAATAATTTTATAATATTAGGCAGAAGAAATGATATTTTGGAGACGACTTAACCGTTCAGACGCCACGTCGTGCTGGCACGAGAAATCGGTCTAAGCACCAGCGCTACGCCGTGCAGGCACGGAAACGCTACTATGAATTTATTTATGAATAAATAATGGTGGCGTACAAATCCATACAGTTAGCGTGGCGATTAAAGGGTTAAAGCTTGAAAAATAATATATGTGGTTAAAAAAATTAAAGGTAGGACGTAAAGGGTAATCAGATGGGTCATTTGATTGCATGAACTAAATACCAGAGGCAGACGGGCACTTAAAAAAAATACTTGCATTAACTAACAGTTAGTTATGTAATAATGTTGCATTATTCTCTTTCTTAATGTTGATGAGAGTAGTTCAATCTCACAAGGTAGAATATTCGCCATATTTTAATTGATGAGTTCAATAAAGACCACAACTCAAGCCAGTGTAAACAGTGATTCCAGAAATTCCAAGTCAGAAACGATCGAAGATAGAAGACGATCTTACCAAACCCGTGATGGAATAAAATCTCATCATAACTGTTTAAGAACCAACTGTACAGTTAGACCCCCACTAACACTAAAATCGGGACCGCGTAAGTAGGAGTCGTGCTATTGGGGGTATAGCCTGGCGCGTGTCGAATACACAGACGCTAGCCAACGACTGACTGTATGCACCGCACAGACGGCCGCCCGGCTGTGTGTGTGCAGTCGAACCCGTATCAAATGAATAGTCGGCCTTGTATGTATTCGTCGACCGTCGACCCCGGCGTGAATATTTCAATCCATCGCGTTATTCGGAGTAGTTTAATATGGGGTTCCACTGTACTTGGTCCTTCAACCATTCATTGATACATCGGAAAGTCAGCGAATTGGGTCAATAGGTTCCTCACAAACATGTGTGCTCTTCTTTGCTCTCACGTCTCAGGAATGAAACCCTTATAGATCGAAGAGTGATTGGCGAAGAGAAATGGGTTCTCTACAAAATTTTAAGTGATCGTTATCTGTTTGGTGTGATTTGAAAGGTATAGTCTACTGTGAATCCAAACCAAATGTTAATAATGGTAATTTTCTGATTGGTCGGCTTAAGTGGTAGAATAAAAACAATCATCTTAGGTTTTAAGACGAAAGGTATTCTAGCGAGATGATACTACAAAACCTGTAACAGTCTGAAGTGGAAACGATGTCCCTCCCACCATATTCGTCTGTACTATATCAGATAGTACTGAAGGAGTATTTTTCCTCACGGTTTAAAGGGGAATTTTAGAACAGGAGCCTTTCAAATCTATCTGATTGATGCAATAGTATTTCAGAAAATAAAGAGTACAGTCGACCCTCCTATGACGTTTCCTGTAAATCACTGTTATCTACAAAATTCTAATATTTTTAAGGTCAATTTAGATATTTCGTAAATCTAAAATTTTGCCGAGCGAAAAAAAAGTCAATGCTCTTTGGTTGACAAGGAATTTTGTAAAAAGAAGCGATTTAGAGGAAACCCTATAGTACAACTGACTGTATATTTTATTTAAAATAATAAAGTTCTTTATTTATTCTACCTTTGCAAAATATAAAAAAAAAGTATAAAAAAACGCATTATTTATGGGATGACCCAGTAAGATAATTAGAAAGATTACGAAATTAAATAATAATATTCTAAGTTCGTTAAAAGAATCGGACAAATTTTAAAGCAAGAAAGAATTTTTAGAAGAGCTTGATTGTCCCTAGTCAAATGTAAAAGATTATTTTAAAATACTTAAAACACAATAATTTCTGACAAGAACTGTAACTGGTGATGAGACAAGGGTCTTAACAATAATCTGAAGAAAAAATAAGACTTATGTCTACGCTTTAAATATCACTGTCCTCGAAAAGGGTATTCCCTTGTATTTGAAAGGATGTGATAGGAGTAATTCATCACGAGTTTACGAGAGACTATATTAGCTAGATAAGGTTGCTAAAAAAACGGTTTTAATTAATAACCAAAGACCAATTCTACAGATCAACTAGGAAAAAAATATGGAGCATTTAAAAGTTCTACGGTATCAAGCATGTTCATCTGATGTTCTTTTTCTTAGTAGACGTAGGCGATCTACATATTCTTGTTTTTTCTCATACAAGTGTCGATTTTTAGTGAGCTAGAACAATTCCCAAACCAGTTCAGTAGCTAATGTTGCGGAGCCACGACAGCTTCTTTCTTCCCAACCATTGTTTATTTTCCACCTTTTTCTCTAGATGGTCTGCAGAAGGGGATACTTTTGAAGATGTCAAAAATGTGTTCATCATCGAAAAACTAAAATAGGGTCAACGACTACAATTTCGATACTAAGGTATTAAATTGGCATATCAATTTATATTTAGATTATTATTTAGAGTTTAGCGATGTACATCCTCGCCGAGTCCTCACTAAACGGAATATCCCCGACAATACCCAAGGACTCGCCCCTGCACTAAGTCCGAAATTAATTACGAAATCACAATTTAATAATCCGGCACACCGTAATTGGATTCTCATAGCCGGCGTCCCCGAGGGCCCGAGGCGTCGCCGGCCCAAGGCGACGCCGACAAATAAGCGCCGCCCGGCGTCCTTGGCCTCCGCGTGTGCGATCTTGTAATCGCGAATTTATCTAACCCGCCATTGTTCCCTGGAGCTATCCGTCATACTTGTCTTGTGTGTGTGTATATATATGTACACATTGTATTTGTGACGTGAGCCCGCTCCGCTATCTTGACGGGATGTTGATGATAAAGTTTCAGGCTCTAATTTTGTGGCTGAAATGTGTGACGTATTGCGTCGTGTAGGGATCGGATGCGCGGATGGTGATAATCCATCTTACTCGAGCGTGCCAGGGCATCATTCGGGATATTATATTCTATTTTTTTTAAGAGGATATACACCTGATTCTTTTTTTATGCGGTTTTAAAAAGCCACGGTTTAGATCAAAAGAACAAATTGTTATTTTTGCTTAACATCAGACCTGTTAAACTTATATTATCATCATCATCATCATTTGCCAGCCACGAGACACTCACTCGCTGAGTGTATGGGCCTTAACAGACTCTCGAAAGATAGTCGAGGCCAAAGAAACCTGAGTCTCTCTTACACGTGACGTAAAGACTCTCCTTTTGTGTCCACGAGAACCCAAGCCAGTTTTTTGTAAAGAGTTTTCCTCTCTTAACCATTTTTGGCATTGGACGCGTATCTTCTACCACTGTTGGTATCAGTTTTTACCCTCCCGACTGTGTCCAGGCAAGTATGAGAGGGTTTGCCTCGGTATTCGTTCTTATCTTCTCTAGGCGTTATTTGCTTATAACAAGTCACAAGTGATTAATAACCTTGTCGCGCAATAGCAGTTCTTTCATCATGGTAATGACCTCCCAGAAAGAAGGAAGATGAACGAAAACATGTTTTTAAGGTTAAGTTCTTTGGCGGATTTAGCATATAAGAGGCTCCAGGCTTAATTTAATTTTAAGGCACCCCCTTAAAATATTTTCTCTACTCCTACACTTTATAATGTAGTTGTAATGGATGTTGGATATATAATTAAACAATTTATTTAAAAACACAGAATGAAAAACAAAATTAAACTTCTTAATTTTTATTAGTTATTCTCTATTTTACAAATATTTATTATTTTTAGAAAAATTCAGGAAATTTTCAGTATTCGGAACCCTGGAGGGGCCTGTATGCCGAAGGACTTTGAGGCCCCTGAATTAATGAGGCCCCAGGCGCGCGCCTTATGCGCCTAAGAGGAAATCCATCACTGGTTAAGTTACAGAAATGCTTCATTGAAATATATGTCAATGTTTTTTGCCCAAATAATACTTCGTTATAGTTTGATATCAACCTAATATTTATTTAATAACACCCATCTCTCAATTTACACTTTAGAGAAGTAAAATGAAAAACCATGTACATGAAAACCGCACAAAAAACACAAATAGCTCATAAAAAATCGTGAGATATTATCCAGAAAATAAAAATACCCTGTAAAAAAATGACCATAATGACGTTATTGTTTTTTAAATATATTTAAACAATATGCTGAAGACATCTTACAATACAGCTAGAGGTGTTTTTTTTTAACGCGGGTTTCTTAAGATAACGCGGTTTTAAAAACCACATAAAAAACCCGCGAAAAACAAATCAAAATTCGTCAAAAAAATTATACACGTATTATAACTAGCAACATTTTTTTAGTAATTTTGATGATATGGATAAACAGTGAAACCCCGTATTTACGTGCCCGGAATTCACGTTTTCCCGCTATTTACGTTTAATTTTTACAATCCCCTTTTATTTTAGTTATCTTTTATTTATCTAACTCCGAAACTACGTTTTCCCTCTAATTACGTTTTTTATATCAGTCCCTACAAAAGTGAATCACCATTAGTTCCTTTATTTGGTTTCTGGGGATTTGGCCTAAATATCCGACATCTCAATTAAACGGAATCTACTGTATTAATTATATAAACATTAACACATGCAAATGGTATTAGATATTTAATTTAATTAGATAAAAATGATGAAAACCGGCCCTTGGTTTTAATTCCAAGATGCAAAAATAGCTCTCGGTATAACGACCGCGATCCAATCCGACATCATACTTTAAATAACGTATAACGTACAACATCTTTGCGCATATTAATGAGCAGATACAAATTGTTTTATAATTTTGCGAAAGCTCACGTGCCAACATAAGTGGCCAAAAATAATTAGACGATTAGATGCGAAATTCTTCGTCGTATTGTGACACTTTTCAGAAACGAAACGATAGATCATAATTTCATAAATATATATTATTTTAAAATGTGGAAATGCGCAATACGTCGCAGCTTCCGGACGATGCGAGTGACCCACATGAGGGTCGCAAATGACCCAAATCCGCCGAAAGCGCCAGCTGTAAACAGTGCCAATTTATGGCAACGCTCGTGCATAAACAAACGTTTCAAAATCGCCGCTCATTGTGTAGGACGCGCGACTTTATTTTTAAAACTATTGTTTATCACCAGAATATTTACGCGGGTCGGCAAAGATTTTTAAATCTATTTAAACTTAGAGAAAATAAACATTCGCGTTACGAGGTGCGCGGGAACGAAATACTTGCGGTTCTTGCGAAATCGATAAAATTTAACATAAGTTCGACCTCTTCGACGGGACGTGCGCAATTTCCATCCAGAATTTTTAATAAAAAATATATTTATTTAATACACTCGGGGCCACTCGAATCGCACGCCTCGTATTCCGATAGCATTAGGGAGTCCGAAAAAAAAATCGCTTTTTTATATTTCTTTTTTTATATTATTAATAACTGCTTCCCATTTTTCGTGTAGCTATTCAATTCTTTAACGGAAAATCTTTCGTGTTTTTATATGTACTTTGTAAAAACAGTGCAAAAGGAGCACAGAGCATTAAAAAAAAATTAGAAGCTCGGTTATTATTAGAAAATATAAATAATATCCAAAAATAAAAAAAAAATATGAAGCTCAGACCATAAAATAAGACCTAGAGACCGATAGCGTAAATGCTAATCCTCAAAATATATAACTATAGACTACTACTAGTGGTGTTATTCCGAGCCCTTAAAATGGAGAATCAAAGATATGCAGTGTATACGGTGACAGCCTGATAACCGATCGGACAGTTAGAATTAGTTGCACAGAGTGACTCAATACGTCCTAATCTACAGTTTATCCCCACCTGGAAAATTTGGGGAAAATCACAAAGTTAGGCATATGGATACCACATAATCTCAGTGACCGAATATCTATTGCCACAAGTCTCCTCTCATGGCATAAAATCGAGCTTTTTTTGGACAAGTATTGTCCTGTGAATGAAAAATGGATCACCTATGAAAATATTGTCCGCAAAAGACAATGGTGGGATAAGGATCAACCAATCCTACCAGATCCTAAATCCAAAATTCATGGCAAGAAAACTCTACAATGGAGAGAATAATCCACCATGAGCTGATGAAGCGCAACGAAAAGATTACTGCCGTACATATGTTCAGCAGCTGTAAAGAGTTCATGAAAAACTACTGGAAAAGCGTCCTGCACTCGTCAATCGGAAAGGCTTTATCCTGTTACATGATAACGCTGGACCACACACGGCAAAAGTGACTCAAGAAAAAAATCTGGAGCTCAACTGGTGTGTTTTGCCACATCCACACTACTCCCCAGATCTTGCTCCTACGGACTACCACCTTTTCTGTTCCATAGAGAATTTTTTGAATGGAAAAAAGCTTTCATTAATGATGAGCAAGTCAATCAGGCCCTCGATACTTTCTTTCAGTCCAAACCCATCAAATTTTATAAGGAGGGGATCGATAAATTGCCAATAAGATGGGAGAAGGTTATATTTAACTATAATTTTGTAAATTTTTTAAAGCAAAATAAAAGTATGATAAAAAATCGGTATTTATGACTCAACCGAGAATTCGAGAATTTTCGAAAAATAAAATAATGATAAAGTACTCTTAATATTTCGTTTTGTTATATGTAGAATTTTTTTCCTATTCATAAATTTGTTTCTTTATAGCTGACAGTTTATCAGAGATTACAGATAGTTGATTATTGAATTAAATATTGGATTACAACGCTTTGAAGTGCAAAATTGTCTCCCCGGAAAGACGTCTCAATCGTACAGTAATACCCCCGATAACGCTAAAGTTGGGACCGCGTTATTAGAACAGCGCGTTATCGGGATAATGAAGCACATACATAATTTGGGGTTACGGGTATTTTGCAAAAAAATACAAATCTGCCAAAACTAAGAACAATGTAAAAAAATATGAACCTTTGATGAATGAAATATTCGGTGGCCATGCATGCGATCGCCGACATACACTTAGACATCCGTGGCTCATTGTCTACATCAGGCGTGAATGGTGAGAAATGTGCCGAACACTCGCACACATGAGGACGTAGATATGTGCGAGCGAGATCAACACACAGGCGCACCCAGCCAAACGGCATATGGTTTACGGACGAGCTGTGCATGAATAGAATGCGCTCGCGTTATTAGAGGGACTGCCGCAATTTATTTTGAAATTCGCGTTATCGGAACACGCGTCCTTGGAAGTATTACTATATTATTAAATTCTTCTTCATTGTCCATGGCTCTTAAATTAAAAATAAGAGTAGATTCTTCATTAGGATGAGCCTTCTTCTGTTCTCCTTCAATCAGTGGCGGATTAAGCAGACTAAGCGACTGCAGAGGCCCCCAAAATACCCAAGGGCCTCAAGGTTTTAAAATCTATTTTCATTAGGGTTCTTAGAAAAATTGTTCCAGCACAGCCATGTTTACTATGTTATTCATAAATCTAAATATATAAATTGACGTATTATTGTGATTAGCGAATTAATATTTGAGAATGTTTCGCTTCGGTGTAGACAAGATGCGCTAATCTGATTTTGTTTATATATAATTTTGATCGTAACAGTATTTATTTTTTTAATATTATTTACGTATTTTTCGGAATAGCCCATCAATATGAGCAAAAGTTATTAGGATTGTTGAAAGTATTTTAAGAAAATCGGTAATCAGGAATCTGTATGCTGCAATATTAGTTGATTTGATTGAAAATTCTTTCATATAAAGGTTCAGCGACAACAGGTCTCCATAGACACCTTGAAGGGCCTTAATTGATCTGAATATTTCTGGAGAATTATCGAGAATTCTTGGAAAAAAAGTGAGAATTCTCTTCACTTGAGAAATGAAAACTGTCAGAGAAATCAGAAACTCTTTTAACTTAACTCCTGAATATTTTCTTGGGTCATTCTTGCTTTTGTGGACGTCCATTATCGTAATTATTATATTACCTCTCAGTAAAACAAAATACTACTTAGTACTTAATAGTACTTTTCGGAGTATTAGAGTAGGCTTAGGATTCGGAACTACAGTTTAATTCGGAGAAAGTTATTGCCTTTTTCGACTTATGTAAAAGATATATTTGTCATCTCCAGTTACAATATGACGTAAGATGGGCCAAATTCTTTATCTCGACAACAAATATTACATATGTTTCTCTGCTCTTTTTTGGTATCTTCGGATAATACGAGCGGTGTCCAAATTCCTATTTTATCTATTCTACTGATAAGTTAGTAAACATGGAGAGGACCTCGGAGATTTGAGTCTGCGATAATTCCTCGATGGTTATTCGAAGATCCGACTCGACTAGGGATCTAAATATGTTTTCATAAAATTTAGAAGGTCGTCCAGGTTCAAGTGCAACTTTTAGATTTCTATTCCTCGATATGAACCTTTGAAGACTAAATTGACATATACGTTTTGTCAGCACTTTTATCACATTTCACGTATCACGTTTATTTAACCTAGCCGTGCTGATGGGGTCTATTCGGTACCCCAAGTTTTACTAACTGTACCCAAACTCTTTTAATATAAATTCTACATGTCACAATTTTTTTGCATTTGTCTTAAAAAGTCTAAAGAATAAATATTATAAATAATCATTGTTCTTTATTGTCGTGCAATCGTGAAAAAAATAATAAAAACAACAATATGCATTTCTATTCGCTACCTACCGGATGCGAGCTAGAAAAAACATCGCACATTTGCAAGTGCGAGTGAATCCGTACTAGGGATATGTGTGGGACGAACTTATTTCATACTAAATAGACCCCATCGGGCCGATTAATATCTCTAGTGCCAGATTCAAGCCCTGGTCGAATGAAGTAACATTTAATGTGTCCATCGTCAATTTCGGGTTCGACATTATACCCTTAACTAATAATGCTAGACAGTTGTTCTTAGCAAAAAACAGATAAGCTTTCTTTACCGTGCCTGGACACAAACTGCACTAAAATATTAGGTTATAAAATACGCGATTTCTTTCGGGTCCCCCTATAATACAATGACTTTTTGCTAAGAAATCCGATGAAATGGTTAGAATTTCTTTTGAAACTGACTAAAAAAATATATTCCGTTCAGGAAGGATGTCTTTAAAACAATCGCATTGTTTTTTTTGTCAAAAACAATTTTTAATATACCTGAAATCGACGTAGTGCAAATTTTAAACGTGTATAGTAAAAAATATTATTTATTAAATATTTATATACATCAAAAGGGTTTTCTTTGAAAAAGAAAAGTAATAATGGCAGATGTCCGCACTGATGAGATTTATTTCTCATAACTATTGTTTGAAGAGAAAAGGATTCTTGTTATATTTTGTTATGAAATATGTTTGAGAAGTCCTGCTTATATTAATAATCGATATCACGTTGTCATATGACATATGGTAGAACACGAACTCATTATCTCGACAAACCACATACGAGGTTTGATAAAAAATTCGCAGAATTTCCGTTTTTTACAAAAAAAACCCTTATTTATTCTTCAATATTAACTTTCTCCCCTTCAGCGGTTCAAGTAATATCCACTGGCATTTTATATAGCCATCAATGTCCAAGTACGTCAGGGAAAATCGTACTGAGGCAAGTGAAATTAAACAATACTTTAATGGATAAATAAATGTATAATATTTTTTTAATTGAATTATGGAATTTTTAATATTCAGGTTTAATTTCATTATTATGTAGAATCTCATGTATTATTAAAAATAATATTCAAATTAAAAAAAAATGAATATTACATAAATACGAGTGGATTTTATTTGCAACATTTTCAAAGCTTTTATTTAATTTGCATTAGCTTTATCGTGCTAATCTTATTTATAATAATTTATTTTATTTATATCGATATTTAATAAAGGAATGTTAAAAATATATATAAATTATGTACAAGTAAATTTTGTAAATGTAAAAAAAAAATAGTCTAGACATCGATGGGAAAACAGGAAGTAGGAGGAAGTATATTACAACTCACGAAGTAGATAAAATCATCGCAATAATTCGGAAAATATTTGTATCTACGCAGGAAATTTTTGTTTAAACGTTTAATTTGATGATGAAAATTTGGTTCAATCTCAGAAAAAATAGCATTGACGAAGAAAATGTGGAAATTACATCACTCGACTGTCCTAGGATTAACCCTGATTTTAATCTTATCGAGAGTTTATGTGCAATTCTGAAGGTTACACTTGGAAGAAGCGACCAAAATATATAAATGATCTTAAAAATGACATTAACGCTGCAATAAAATGTGTTAAATTTCGCTTAAATTCCGACACATATATTCAGAAAACCCAGCATAGCTTAAATGTAACGATACTATTATTGTTTATTATAGTTTATAGGTAATAAGCCCAGATAGTATTCCAGAGAATTCTGAGTGAAAAACCCACTGCAGTGAAAAGGGTTACAGAAAACTACTACACTATATATTCCCCATGAATAATATATGCGTGATCCCCCATAAATTAAACTATGAACATTGTCACGTTTCTCAGACATAAGGGATAGTAGTTTAACCCCTTGTGTGATTTGCCCGAATACAACTCTGGTAGGTATTTTGCTGACACAGTGAATTGCCCGAAATGGATTCGGGCACATCATACACGAAACTTTTTATAGTGATTTGCCCGAATCCAGCTCCGGTCATTCCCCCACTAGCCTAGAGAACGCATCGCGCACGTTGAGTGGACACTTGTCGTAATTTGATCTTTCGAGAACAATTACCCACTGTTTTCCAAGAGGTTGACCACAAAAGTGGTTAATAATAAAAAAAAAACAATAATGTTCATCTCAAAAATTGAATCGTTTACGGCTAAAAAAAATAAAAATCCAAAGTATTCTTTCTCTGGTGTATCGTTTTTCTTGATATATCGTCTTAAAGTTTTAGATACGTGACACATTTTACCCTGATTAATAATTTTCTTTGAATATATGTCCATCTATGATGGACTATAAATGGATTTCTACTGTCCATGGGCACTTTTTATTCATAAAAACTACTGTTCGATCGATCCTTATCATACAAATAATCCAAAACACCATTATATAAATTAAGTATAGTCTAAATAAATAAAATAATAAATGTCTGCAATTCTGGATTTGACAACAGATTTATTTCCTTTCATTTACTGATTTTTTCCTTTAAATCTAAGCCACCTAATATTTTAATTACTTCCATTTTCATTTGTCAGTGATTCCATATACACTAGGGTGCTAGAAGTAAATAGACCCGCGAAAAAACTTCTATTATGTCCAGTGGCTCCTACTCCAATATTTCAGACCTCGTAATAATTATTTTAGGTAGCCACGACCCTTGTAGTATTAGAATTAATTAACACTTGCATTTAAGAAAGGTCCTGGATACCAGGATTGCTGGATATTGACAACTCCACACAGAAAACACTCCAGTTCAGAAAAAATAATTAATGTTTTAGTAGGTGGACTTATGCCATTGTTTGGTAACACATTGGAAAAAAATCTATACATGTAAGATGGAGCACTTCGCCATAAGTCCCTTAAAGCAACTACTCGGAAAGACGATCAAAGTCTCCATATTTTGACTTGACCTGAACAATCTCCAAATAAATATGCACACAAATTCCGGAAACCCTGCAGTAAAAACAAGTTTATGAGGTTTGTTTTAAAAAATGGTCTAAAATCCTACAAGAGACCATCGATAATTGGATACCATGCACAGCAGGATCAAAACACTCTTGGACCAGAAAAGAGGATGAAGTGAATTTAAGATACTTATTTAAAAAAATATATTGTTTCATATGTTTAATTTCTAAGGCCTAAATTATTTTCTGCGATGAAAATAACACAAAACAACAAAAAACAGTCTTATATTTTGATTTTTACTTATTGAAAACTGGCATATTTTTTTAAAGCTAGTCCCAGAATCGTTTGAGAACCTTGAGTCTGGTTAGTCAATCTACCTCGGTAAAGTTTTACAAACTAGAATTATCGGTGTTTAATTAACTTAAAAAGTCAGAGAACTATCGTTTATTTGAACTAAGGTATTTTATGTAATTAATATTTACTTTGGAAAGGATTGCTATTATGCTACAAGGTTAATGCTAGCTCGTCACGCCGAAACCCCTAGAGATGAGGAAAGAGAATACCGAGAAAAACCCCCTCCCACTTGCCTGGAAACAGTAAGGAGGGTAAAATTCTATATAAGCAATGATAGAAGATACAGTCCAATGCCAGCATTAGCCAAGAGAAGGAAACCTCTTTATAATAAACCGCATACCAAGACAGTTTGAGACACCGCGATATGGACGTAAAAGTGGAGCCCTCACGTCATTGTGAGACCCTGACTCCTTTGGTCTCGACTACCATTCGAGAGTCTGGTAAGGTCCATACACTCAGCGAGTGAGTGTCTCGTGGCTGGCAAATGATGATGGTGATGACGATTTACATACCGTTGTATTATATGGACTTCTAAACTCCTTAACCGATAAAAAAACCAGGTACCAGGTTCCGCCCTGGTACTTGAAGGAGGATTACTTTAACATATAAAGAATGAGAACAAAGAATTGTTTGTCTTGGACTTTGGACAATATAGTCCTGATCACGTTTGAGCTAAGTTTTTAATCCCAACTCGTATCGTAAAATATTTTTAATCAAATGTCCCACATCAAGACTGATTTAACTCTAACGTCTAAAGAAAGACATTGAAAAACATGTGGCAGAAAAGTGAATAGATATATTGAAACTCAATACAATAATTAATATTTCTAAAAATATTGAGATACGCGAATGAGTTGAAAAGAGCCTATTAATGCGTATATCATTAGGGAAAAGTCTTTGTAAAATTTCTAGAATAAAGAGAATCGGAAATTTTAACAACCGTGTCGTCCGAAGGGGGCCTCTCAGGGACCCCAAGTATTTCAAGTCAAGATATTGATAAATTCTCCATCAATACCTTGACATTTTTTTAAAATGGATTATTCTAAAAATAATTCCGCCGCAGACTCAGCTCTCGCTGTGTTTCACTCACACTTTATACATCGCACCGGATGCGATCGAGAAAAAACATCGCGCCCGTGGCAACAACAGCGAATGTTATTATTTTTATTTATTTTTTCGCAATAGCAGACAATAAAGGTCAATGATTATTTATAATATTTATTCTTCAGACTTTTTTAGACAAATACAAAAAGTTTTTGACACATAGGATTTAAATTAAAAGAGTTTGGGGTCCCTTAATAGACTAGCGCAGATAGTATTCAGATATGTGACCATTCCTGAATGCTTCGACACTTCGATCCAACAAGAATTCAGAGGGATGAAGGCTGACGACGCTTCATTTTCCCAAAAAAATAATTATTATCAAAAATATAAGCTGGGAAGCAGGCAGCAGCGCTCTTCAGTATAAAATAACTGCGGTGCAGAAGGCAACGGGAAACTACTGCACTATATATTCCCATGAAAAGCATGTTCATGGTCCTCTATAAGGGAAATCATGCACATGGTCACGATCTTCAGAAATGAGGGAATGTGGATTAATAACTTATATAAAAATATAATAATATGTAATCGCTTCACGACTCAAAAAAAAAATAGACTACATCGGCACGGCTAGGTTGAATGGATGATTAAGGATCGAACATAATAAATTAATAAAAAAAATATCGAGCAAGAGCGATGCTGCCAAACATTTCCGCATTGATCGTTTTGTTT
The DNA here is from genome assembly GCA_022495035.1 of Philopotamus ludificatus. Lineage (NCBI taxonomy): Eukaryota > Metazoa > Arthropoda > Insecta > Trichoptera > Philopotamidae > Philopotamus > Philopotamus ludificatus. The sequence continues at coordinate 22,706 of JAGXCT010034206.1, forward strand.
TTCGAGGGTTTATTTCCGCTAGATTGTTTTTTTAACGTATCCCCCACCCCCCGTAACGTATACCCTATCCGAAAAAAGTTTTATTGCATTTTTTCACAAATAAATCGGTCGAGATTTAATCTTGCAAAAAAATACGTGCGACAATAAACAAGGCAAATATTTATTTCGCCACAATAACGGCACACCGTTGGCCAGACTGACGCACGACTTCCGGCCGTTACGGATTTCAATAAATAAACAGGGCAGCCAACCCTCACGCCACTCCCCCGGTCTCGGAGGATTTTCGCGCCGATACATGGCGTGTATTATCCATCATTATGGCCAAGGTGGCAAAAAAAGACACGCGATACGATAAATTATGCCGCCGTAATCCCGTTTCCCGGGACCCGGGATATCCCATAGGAAATACGCACATTGCTTACGTTTTATTAGCGAGGACCGGCCACATTTTAAGGCCGGGCCGTAAAAATTTTACCTGAAAGATTTTATTTATCCGGCGTAGTTTTTGAATTAGTGATGAAATCCGCCGAAATCGAGTGTTCGACGAGTGTGCGTTCATAAAGTTAACGGTGCATTTTATATTTTCCGTTGAAGCGACGGCTCTATAAAGTTTGATGAGTTCCTCTAATAGGCGTTTGCTCTCAGTTTCATGAAATGGAAATAATACAGGGCGTTGTGTCGGACTGAGTATAATCTATATAATCCTGGAACTATGCAAAAGTACACGGCGACGATGTGTAATATAGTTTTACGACTTGAATTAATAACGGGCGTTAAATCTGGACCACCCGCATGCAACACGCCCCTCTTTGCCCTCGATTAACACGATTGGTGTATATATATGACGCTTAACGCGATGTATATGGATTCATCATAAAGCGATACTTATACCCTGATTTTCATGGTGAATTAATCTTAATATATCGTGTAATTTAACCCTTTATTGACTGAACAACGATATATCGTCGTTTTTGTACTACCAAGACACCTCGGCAGGAAAGGGTTAAAATTATTCACACATATAATAATAATTATTCGTTATTTGTTCTCTTCTCTAAGGCGTTATCTGCTTATAACGAGTCATGAGTGACAAGTAGCGATCGACCACACACACACACCTATATAGATATACACAGGCATACATATGCACATCTGCCCAAAACGAGTCTCAAATAGCCGGTCGCAAGTGATTATTAGCCCTGTCGTACAAACAATCCTTTCATAATGGGAAGACCTCCTCAGAGAGAAGGAAGAGGAGCGAAAGTATCGAGACTAGACCAATTATTGGTCAACAGATTAGGATTTTTCTTCCTAGGGTATGTTCGTCCAATGCCAGCAATGGCCAAGAGAGGGAAACTCTTTACAAAAAACCGCATACCAAGACGGCTTGGGTCCCCGCGGTATGGACACGAAAGGGGAGCCCTCACGTCACATGTGACACTCAGGTTCCTTTGACCATGCGAGAGTTTAGTAAGGCCCATGATCTCAGCGAGTCAGAGCCTTGTGCCTGGCAAATGATGATGATGATGATGATTCGTTATTTGTCATATATAGTATATAGCATAGCATTCATGAGAGGAGCTGCTGACCCTGGCCTCGGAATATTAGGGACTTCTACTTGGCAACTCAATACATCAGTTACGATTAAATGGACTAACATTTACAACAAGACTATCTCGAAAAAATCGGTAAAATTGCTTTATGTAAAGTCTTTAACCGTTATTGTCACCCCGGCGTGACCACTGCTTATTCACCGCACACGCTAGCTACACGCGCTGGAAGCTTTATAGCTAATTTATTCGCGTACGGGACATGTAATTTTTATGCATATTTCTCTAGGAGTTTAACGTCTTCGTATTCGTCTCGTGACCATCTTTATGACTGCGTTAAGCAGATCGTTCTGGGTGCAGACGGGCGGGGATAACGCACATCTGATCAAGTGCTAAACGTTCTGCATTTCTTCGTAGTCGCAGATCGTAGGTTAATTTGAGTAACCCTACCTCCTCATCGTTTCCCTTGTCCCTGCGACGCCCGTAGGGATCCTGTTGAGCATCTTCCACTCCACATAGGACAGGGATCCGCCTGGTGGAATTGTCTCTGCTGGATGCAGGATCAACTGCACGCTCAAGTTGTTTCCTCCACCTACTGACTAATTCCGTATCATCTGTGACAGTTAGCACGTTTCGTGTTCTGGAAAAGTTGGTCCTTGGCTTGAGTCTCCTAAAAGGGAGTTTATATCCGAACATAAGGTGTCTTATGTCCTGTGTTTAGTAGGTCCGCTGAACGTCAGTTGTTATCGTTCTTCATATCTCAGGTGATACAGCTCGTACCATGTAGGTTGAACACCTTAGTCGGTTTTAGACATCTCGTAATTAGATGACATGTTTCGCTTAATGCTACGTCTACCTTTGTAGTGTGGTGTTACCTACATCATGCCGATACCCTAAGTACGTGAGAATTAGGTTGAATTTAGTGAGATAGGGTAACAATATATACCAGCTTGAAATTGTGTGTCAGCCTGTTTTCTGGCCATTCCATAGTCATTTACTTTCTGGTAAGCTTATTGTTTAAATGGAAGGCCGCTATTTCGATCTTTTACGGATAAGGTCTGAGGGCGTTTGCTTTATAATACGAGTGCCGTGCTTATTTCTTCTTTTAGTGATATTTTTTTCATAACCATCTTATAGAAATTGTGTCAGATTCAAGACTTGATCGTTACTTGATTTCCCTGATACTGCCCGCTTGAATACTGATTAGTTTCTTGTCGATTATTGGGTATATTCTCAATAATACTAGTCTCTTGTACAAAAAGGTGGCATTGCCGAGAGCTTTTAGGGTCATTGAGAACACCTCCGTCTCAACCATGATGTCATGACTGTGACGGACGTTCTTCAGGTTCTTGGCTCTTCGAATACGAGTCAGGTCGTCAGCCATAAGCCCGGGAGCCGAGCTGTCATGCGTGGATTGTGACAATAATAATCAGACGAAGCTAGGACCAATTCAATTTACGGTCTTATCGGGTGCTACGGGCACCTCCGGCAGCACACACCTAACTGAATTGGCCTGGATAGCGGCCTGGCTCCCCATAGCTCCGTAGAATCTACGAAACCATGATTGTGCCCAACCGCTATCGCCGCCACGTCTGATAACGACACGCGACAACACTCAACTATAAATATATATACTTCACTTGAACGGCATCCTAACTCTATGCAATCCTTTGCCACCTGAAAAACTCTACGCGTCCTGGGTTTCTTTCAACCATCACCCAAACTCCAGCAGAAATCCATCCGACTCTATTCCGCGATGGTAACCTAATCTAATCTAACCGCGATCGCAACCTCGCCCGATACCGATACGCGACAAAACTCAACTCCGCTATATAGTATATCTTAAGTTGGCATCCTCATGTCTGAAAATCGTGACGATTTCGCATCTTACATCGCAGCTATTACGCTGGAGCCCGAGGGAGTCTTCACTTGGTCGCTCCAGCGCCCTTGCCTTCTCCCTTGCATCCTTGTAAGTTTCCAACGGCGACGAGCTTCTCCAGGCTATCTGAGAGCGAGCTATTTTAGCCAGATTCTGTGGTGGTTATTCCACTTATAATTTTAATTAGCTCCGTTTTGCGTCCTGGCAACACCACGCGGTGGCGTCCCGGAAATGCACCACGGGTCTCGCTTCCCAGGGTTGCAGCGTGAACACGCTCCTGCGTTACTCCGCCATGACGACTCTGGAGACTCTCCTCTCGTCTTTTCCATGAAAATGATGATGATACGTTCGACGCAGACTGGCATGCAAGATTGGAGCCCCCAGCTGGCCCCTCGTCGAGGATCATCGGGAAGGTTACCTCTCTGTCGATATTCTGGACACTGGACCGCCACGAGTGCCGTATAACTGTGTTTACATTTCATCACCGGTGAGAGTAAAGGCTCGCCTTAGTTTGAGTCGCAAATCCTTCATACACGTTTTCCATACCTTTACAATTCATTTTGAGAGTAATAGAAAGTCGGTCATCTCGATCGTTCCCCATATCTTTCAAGACGGACACGTTCGTGCGTTTAGCGGTTCATGGTATTCTCAGCAGGCGTCGCCAGCATCACATTTTAAAGGCGTCAATTTTCTTTTTTATATTCTCTTCTATATGGTCCAGGTTTCCACACCGTAACTAAAGATTGAGAATACACGACTCTGCACTAAACGTTTGTTTGTCTTTTTGGATATCCCCCTGTTTTTTTTCCAAATTGTCGATAGCTTTGGCATCGCATTATTAGTCATCCCTATTCGCCTTCTTATCTCTGGCTCACAATTTCCGTTACTCGTAAGTAGTGATCCGAGAATTTTTTTTGTCTAGATCCAGAAGATTAATGGATATCATATTAGTTGCCTTGTATTAATATTTTTAAATAGATAATCTTCAAAACAACTGTGTAATTGATTGCCAAACAAAAATATACCAATTATCCGAATTCATCGCGATCGGAACGCGAAAATAAATTTATAAATTAATAAATAATGGCCAATTTGTGAATATAACATTGTAAACATGGCAGACGAAAAATATTTAAAATACAACGATTTATCGTCGTGATAACGATTAATCACGGCGTTCGCTCTTGAGTAAATAACACAAGATATAAGCCAAAGTTATTGGTAACATGTTCAAAAAATGAGCATGATTAATACGCCAACAACGATTTATCGTCGACGAGTGTTTTAAATTAATATATTAAAGGATTATAGCGCACGTGCAATAAAGTCATGTCCGTGCAATATTTTCCTCAATTTTATGATCCACAACGAATCGTCGTTTGGCACGCGACTTAATTATCCATTTATTGCCCCCTCTAATTTTCTACTAATGGACATCAAAGCGTGGTCATCGGCAGCCACGTGTCGAATCCTCAAATCGCATATGACAAACGTTAAATCGCTTCTGGCACATTGCTCATCCATATGTATGCAGTTTACGAGCCAGTGATTTCAGTGACTCCCCTGTAATTGCCAATTGCGCAGGGGCGAGACAATGTTTCAGCGCGCTGAAAGCCGCGAGACACAATCGCAAAATTACGATTGTTCGCCGGAAACGCTTTTATATGCTCGGTGAATTATCGAACAAACTTTGAATCCAGTTATGGAACTGAGATAATAATAGCAAAAGTTAGTTTGGCGCGCGGAAATTCCTAGAACTCATTAAAACATGTATTCCGTATCATTATAACTCGCTGTTATCCCGTGCACATACGCGCGTTAAATCATCCAGCAATAATAAACAATTAATTCGGATATTATTAGCTTGTTTTTTTTCCTCCGCGTTCATGAATTAACAGTGGTTTTAATAAACCGACTGCGAGCCAAAGTCGTAAAAGCTCGCAAAAAACGCTTAACCCATTCATTCGCGGCGGCCGGAAGTTTCTGGCAATTGCCAGACAATGCACTAGGCAAAGTGTTGTAAAATTATGTCGTTTTTTTGTTGTTGTTTTGTTTTAAGCAGCAAGCACGCGAGCCAATTCATGTTGGACACTGTCAACAGGTGGTTTAAATGTTAAGACCGCTACCTCACACAGAAGCGAGAAAAATCGGAGAACACTTTGGTACAGCTGAAAGTATTTTAGGTTATATTTGAGCTGATACATTTGAAATTGCAGAAATACTCGAACGAATAAAACATTTAAAAAGGAAATTCTGCGCGGTGTAAGGCAAGAGCACTACCTTAGAGCTATCAGCGTCGGGTATTGGACAGATACGGGCCGGTAGAGGGTAGGGGGGAATTTTGTCGATAAGCGCTGTGTTGCGTTGAGACTCGGAGACTCTTTTTTAATTTTTAATATTCCACCACACTCCCAAATATTGTATCCAAGAGCCGTCACTGGCTATGAGAATTCTCGAGAATCCTCGAGAAATATTCAGATCAATTAAGGCCCTTCAAGGTGTCTATGGAGACCTGTTGTCGCTGAATCTTAATATGAATGAATTTTCGAACAAATATTGCAGCATACCGATTCCTTATTACCGATTTTCAAAATTAAACTAGAAAATAAAAATCAAACTTCCAATTTTATTTAACAGAAAGGGAATAATTCTTCAACATGATAATGGACGCCCTTATAAAGCAAGAATGACCCAAGAAACAATTCATGAGTTAAACTGGGAGTTTCAGCCACACCCTTTACATTCCCCAGACTTTGCTACTTCCGACTACTTTCTCTTCAGGTCCACCTTAAGCACACCTTAAAAGAAAAACGCTTTCGAAATAAAACCGAATACAAAAACCACTTGAACGAGAATTTTGATTCAAAACCAGAAAGTTTTTTCAAAAAAGGAACTGAAAAACTTCATGAAAAATTATAAATTTGACGTTCATAAAAAAATCCGCAAATTTTTGGCTTAATAAAACAATAATAAAATAAAAAAACGAAACTAGAAAAAATTTGACTCCTTTTTCCGTTCGGTAATGGTTTGAGAACTTACGCAGAATCCACCCAACTCATTTGTTGCACAAAATCAGTGGCGTACGGTGGACTTGATGTTGGGTGTGCTGAATGTGGAAAAAAAAATACAGTTTTTTTAATGAATTTTATTATTATTTATATAATATTCTTCGTTTTTGCGACATAAATTTTTCAAGTAATATCAATGGAGAAAAACATACTCATAAAACTAAAACAGGTAGGCACACTTTACGATAGTTCCATTGAAAAATTGATGTCCTATGTATATTTAAATTCATTAAAAAAAACTGTATTTTTTTTATAATTCTTTTTTTCCACATTCAGCACACTCAACATCAACACCACCGTACACCTGCATAAAATTAGTATGGGATATTTAATTTCATTTCTAATCATCGAATTGTATTTCTTTTCAATTATTGAATAACGAAGGCGGAAATATTTAAAAAAAATAATTTTGGAACATCTGAAAAGAAGCTGAAACAATTAAAACGGACAAAAATCATACTCAGGTATTAAGGCGAAGGTTAATCAACGTTAATGTATTTAAATTGTATATTAAATTAATACGATTTTTCCCCTTTTCCAATTGCAATTTCCTTTTTTACTTAAATTATGAAAGCGAATTTTCATATTTTAATCAATCTTTTATAATGCGAAATCCTCAGATTATCCCTCAATCAACGAGCGTCACATACAACTTTAAGGACAGTGAGTAACCCTTAATTGCACCAATCATAAATAATTTGTTATTCTATTATTTAATTTAATATAATCCAAAAACTGTGTAAGAAAATAACCAAAGTATAGCAAAATATAACCGCAGCATCACTAGCGACGCTGCTGGTCTGAATCTTTCGCCAAATATACTTAAATTGAATCCCAATTTATTTATTTTTACAAGATTAAAATCATAATGCCGACGATGCAGATGTTTCTCGACAGATTAATATTCACACCAGATACAAATCCGACCCATTTCTGTCGCAGACTGCGCAGCAACGTGAGAGATGACTGTAAACAAGCTTGTACTACGAGAGGAGCAACGTGACAAAATTGGCACAGTCGTGTTGAAACACACTCGTTTTTTTTCAAGAATATTCAGAAATCGCTTTTGGCTAGATTTAAAGATGTGTCCGCGGGTTGCGTGGGCCCAGTGAATGGCCAGTCCCAAAATATTGGCCTCTGGATTGCGCGATGTTCCACAAAGAGACGAACCTGACCCCAGAAAATTAATAATCGATTGAGACAGGAATAACTAAAAATTGAAGACTATTCACCTTGCTTATTATGGACGTAGGCCCTATATTTTTAAGGCTGACTTAAATAGTCTTGTTCAATTGTTATGCCTAGTCCCTACACCATTACTTCTATGGTTTATTCTATCTATGTCTATCGTCTTTGTGATACAAGTCTCGACCACTTCATGGTTTTACAAGACGTACTTTGGTTAGTGAGAATAAGAAAATAATCTAGTTGTGTTTTACACAAGATGATCCTGGTGTTTACAGAGTTTAATAAAAAATAATGGGATTTCGGATAAATTCAAAGGGAAGCTTTTGGTAAAAACAACGCTGTTATATTCCTTAATCTTCGCAAAAACGAAAAAAATATGATAAAAATAACGTTTTGCTAACATCGAGGAAATAAAGACCACGCGTTGAGATCGAGCGGGTGTAGTTGATCAACAGTTAAACACCTTGGTAGAAGTAATTTTCATCAGAGAAGAATTCAAGTCTTACTCTCATATCGAGATAATCTCTTCGTAAGCAAAGAAAACTTTACTTCGAATCCAGTACCAAAGAAAACTTTGGGAAGCTTTACTTCGAATCCAGTACCAAAGGAATCTTTGGGAACCTTCTATCACCGTACCAAGAATATTTTCTTCATCGGAACAGAGATAAACCTATCGTACTGACGACACCAGTACCTCTTCAATAAACATCATTGTCAAAACATAACGTGTTTCACTTTAATACCGATCATCGAAGCGATCGTCAACTACCGGATGTCAGCGGTCGTGCACCTTTTTAATACTCGAGCCCGTGTGCCTTAACAATTTGGTAGCAGCGATGGATTACCAATTTTTGGTACTACTGTTGCGCCCCCTTAACATCATAGTACTACCAAAGTTCAGCCGTGTTTAACTTACATTATAAGACTGATATATATATTACCTACAAGCCATGACACTGGTTAATTTTCTTGGTTTTAAAAGCTCAAAAGTGGCGAAATTCAAGTCTGGCGCTTGGGTGCAGAACTTTAATTGGGGCCCATATGACCATATGACATTATGAAAAAGGATTAGGAAATTTTAATCGAAATTGTTTAATTAAAATATTTATTATTTTTAATAATTGTTCGAATCATGGCGCCTGTGTGTGCCGCACAATATGGCCATATGGATGGCGCGTCCCTGTCGGTGATGTCACTTTAAACTCATTAGTGGAGTCCGATCCGCGAAAAACCATCAAGGAATTGACACAAGAACTATTTTAGAATACTTTTAAAAGGCACGGAAAAAATATGGGTGTTTTTTTATCTTTACTGTTTAGATATGAAACCGATCCGTTTCTTAGAAGTATCGTGACTACGACAAATCGCGGAGAAAAAACAACGACTTTTATCGGATGAGGTACTTATGTCTACACCTGAGCCATCATCGACTAAAAAAGCTTCTCTTTTTGTATTTGGTGGAATGTTTTGGGAATATTTCACTATAAATTACTTAAATGTGGACCGAATGCTACAGCAAAGATGTCTTGTGTCTAATTTCTCCGTAATTTCGATCTTAATAATTACTACGTATATATTGATTACTTATTTCTTATTTTAGGATGCTGACTAGAGTTCCATTTTTTTTAACAATAAGATTGTCATTGAATAAGCTAATGCTCCAGGTCACTACTGTTTATCAAAGTGTAAAGTTCCCCAATAGCTTGAGTACTAATCTAAACAGAAAACATTTAACCCATTAACGCGGCGCGCTATACACTCATGTGCATAAGAATCGGGTCTCACGAACGCGGCGCGTTAGACATTCATGTCCGCGATTTTACCTTGTGTTTACAAGTAAACTAGAACGAATTAAATCTTGGTTCTTGCTTTAAAAATCAGTTAGTCGATTTATTATTACGAACATTTAGATTAGAGCAGGTACTGCCTAAAAAATGATTAAGGATGAATTCTCCAGAATGATAATGCAAAACTACATGCAGCAAGATGTATGAGTCGTTTTGGTTTAAATAAACTTTTTGTCATAATAAAAAATGATATTTCTTTCCGCTTTATCTCATATGATATAATTAATGAGGACTATTCTAAAGGGATAACAGCAAATATAGATTTTTGTATAAAAACGAATAATCCGCATATATTTCAGAAATCTAGATTTTGAAATAAATGAGAATCTCCGCATGTAATTATGTATAAATAGATATTTTCGACACCAGCATCAAGCCGCAACATCTTGAACCAGACCCTGTATCTAATCCGAGTGCATAGCTTTGTCTCCAGCTGCCTATGCCACAGTCGACACATAACAAAGCTCGAAAATAGACGTCGGAAAATATGCCGAGCTATTCGCAGCCAGCTGGACGCGGCCCACGCTTTGACATGCCCTGCAACAACAAATGTGTCACGTGTCGCGTGACGTCAGAGCGGGAACAATGGCGCATCGCATCCCGATTGTTCGGACACATCTACATTTATCCCACAATCGATGTAACGAACCGCAATTTGGGATCGCGTGACGATTGCGATTTTTAAATTCGCGCGGGAAAATATAAACGACGGGAAGAAATAATTAGAGAACGGCGGAAAAGCGTGCGTTGCGAAAATTACGCGGAATCGTAAGCGATTTGTATCAATATATTTTTTTTTATTTAGACCGCTTAAGTCTGGGTGGATCGTTATTATTTAACGAATAGAATAATTGTTGTAATTAAAGAAAAAATAATATCGAAGCAATGTACACGCGATTCTATATAGCGAAGGTGGACGAGGTTACGTGTACGAAGATATACAGCATACGTATAAAAATGGGATATCTATAGTAATATATAATATTATATAACATAAACAATATATTTAATTTAATTATTGCCTCCTTAACTAATATAAGAATGATAACGATTTAAACTTTAAAATTAATTGCGCTTAAACAACTTTAATTATGCTTAAATAAAAGTTTTACTTTAAGATATTTGATACGTATCTGTTTAAAAAAATAGATGTAGATAATTAAAATGAGCACTCAAACAATGGGGCATTTTAATAAACTCTGGGATAAAGCGGGTTGTGTTGCGGATGAATTTCGTGTTTAATTAACAGTAATATTATTTTTTCATCATCATCATAGGCGTAATAACCCTATTGTAGAGCCCTGGCCTTATCCAACACCCTTCCCCATTTTATCCCGTCTGCCGTTACGTCGCTCCATCTTCCGGTGAGTTTCAATGCTGCAATATCCCTCTGTACATAATATCGCTCTTTTTTCATATTATTGTTAGTTATTAGGTGCAATAATAAAAAAAAACATATTTTTAATAAACTATGAATTCATGATCATGCTGTTTCTAACATGAGAAAAGATTCTGGGCGTGGCCCATTTTCCTCTTCGTCTAAGGTATCTTGACTGAGATTCATTCATTATTAGGGGCTGTATGATGATTTTTGTATATGTTTTTATTATATGATATCATTAATCATCATCATTATCACAACGGCCATTTTGTAGAGCTCTGGGCTCATCCAACACCCTTCTGCCGCCAAGTCATTCCATTTTCTGTTAAGTTTCAATGATGCAGCATCCAGCTGTACACTGTTCAACCACTTCAGCCTGGTTTTTCTTCCTTTTAGGCCCAGGAAGGCTTGTTAACCATAAGCTTTTTCGGTGACTACCTATCCCGCATCCCTGACATGTGACCATCCCACCCAAAGTCTAGCCACACTGACGACAACTGTGACCGGTATATCCCAGTATAATCGGAACAGCTCCTCGCTCCCTTCCCAGATTTTTGAGTCATTTAATTTCAGACTGGCCACGACAATTTCAAGCCTAAGCTTAAAGAGTTTAGCCTTGTAACATCTCCACACTATTCAGGTTCGTTAGTCAGAATCACAGTCACGATTTTTGGTCCTATCCTTACCTGGACGTTGCACTTCACGTCCTACTCCATGCTGTCCGATGCGACATTTCCCCTACCTCTTGGTGGAGGCCATAATGGGTTACATAGACCGATTACATTGTTGAATACGGTTCCAAATATTCGTCTCAGAACTCTCCTCTCCAGGATATCTAGTGGTTGCTCATCTTGTTTCATCAAAAACAATTGTTTCACCAATATTTAGATCCGTAGATGAGCCGAGATATGTGAATTCCTGGACGGCCTTGAAACTGTACTCTTCGACTCTCAGGGGTTCAAGGGTTCGTCCTTGGCATATGGGCATGTATTTTGTCTTGGACTCGTTGATCCTTAGTCTTTTTTATTCTTAATCATTTTTTTTAAAAAAATCAAAATATTGATGAAGAATTCCATTAGGATCTTGACTTGAAGTGCTTGAGGTCTATTTTCATATATAATTTTAAACTAATTAGATCCCATCGGCCGCCGTGACCGATCGGTTAATCACAAAATACGGCAGTTTATGGTCACAGCTAAACATCTTAATGCCTAGAAGCCGATTTACATTTATCCTTTTTTGGTATTTCAGCTGTAGCTGTTCAAAGAAGTAAAAAGCTGGTATTCTAGAATCAATGAAATCTGGGTAGGCCGATTTCCCAGCACTGTCGGAATAAAATTATTTTACATTAAAAAAAGTGTTATAAGTGTTATAAGAACTGGTATTTAGTGGGTGCAAGATCTGGTGAGCATGATGGACGATGGAGGACTTTCGACTACAACTCCTGTAGTTTTACCACTGTCATTTATGCAGTGCCCATCTTTACGTCACTAATTTTTTGGCGCCTGTGTGCGCCGCACAATGTGGATGCTAGTATGTTTAGCTATGTGGATGACGTACCACAGCAGGGAGTTTCAGGCAGATCCATCTACGCGAATGACAATTAATCGGATACAATATAAGTTTGAAACGAATGGAGCTTTTCAGGATGTTCATATACAACGTATAAGAAGACCAAGAACAGCAAAGAACTTCACCAATCAAAAAGGAGTAGTGGAAAGTTATTGCGAAACATCAAAACAATCTGTAAGACAATCAATTCGTGAGATTGACATCAGCAATTCAAGTATCCATCGCATTTTAAGACATTGTAAATGGAGAAGTTACATTCAACTATGATACCATGCTATCAATGAAGGTGAATTGGACCGAAGAAAACAATTTTTTAAATGGTACCTGGTAAAATGTGAACAAGATGAAGCTACATTACAACTAAATGGAACAGTTAATTGAAATTTTAGTCATGATTCTGTAAATCCACGTGTTATGCAAGAACGCCATGTAACTATTTTTTGACAGTATAGTGACTGGTGTCAATTACTTGAATTTACTACAAGAATCTGTTTTAACATGCATTTAGAAGGACATCCATTAAAACAGACGGCATGGATAAAGAGCTTCCATAAAATACCCTGTCCGTTCCCCAGACCTTGCACTTTTTCTTGTGGGGATACCTTATACCCATAAAGGCTATGCCAGAAAACCAACGACTAATATATAAACAGCCGTAATTTAGCAAGAATACGCCACAACACAAAATGAAATGTGTATTGAAGCTTGTAAATCAATAGCCCACCACTATCAGCAGTGTATTGCCAAGAAAGGTCAGGGGCGCGCCGTCCATATGGCAAGATTGTGCGGCGCACACAGGCGCCATGAAGAGAAAAAGTGTCAACGAATAAAATTTTCTAATTCTTTTTCATAAAATGATTATTTTATTATAGAGGGGGTTATAGGGCCCCAACTAAAGTTTTGTACAGAAGCTCAGGACACTGTCGGCGCGCCACTTACAACGGTAATCATTTTAAACGTCTGCGGTAGGAGGGCCTAAAAGTTAAGTGGCCTTCTAACCCCGAGGCGGGTCTTTGCCACCTGGAGAGACACGTTCGTTCTAACCCTGATACCACGACTGTGACTGTCGTTCACTAGGTTATCTAGACTCTTCGAATATGAATCAGGTCGCCAGCCATGAGCCCGGGAGTCGAGCTGTCAACGCGCGGATTGTAACAATAATAATCAGACGTGGCTAGAGTCAATTCGTATTTGATTTACAGTCTGATCGGATGCTACGGGCACCTCCTGTAGCACACACGTCACCGAATTCGCCCAGATAGCGGCCTGGCTCTTCATAGCCCCGTAAAATCTATGAAACTAAGATTGTGCCCACCCACTATCGCCGCCACGTCTAATACCGACACGCGACAACACTCGACTCCTGGGAAAATTACTAATGAGACCTGATTGCTATGATTATGACTATATCTCGTGATTTAATATGAGTTTCATAGTCTTCGATGGATGAATGGATGGTAGCAGAGTTTATGTTGAGTTTCGCCCATCTCTATATATTCACCCCTTCAGTGTTGGTTAACTGCGGTCACATACACATCTCTACAATGCGACGTTGGCATAACTCAAGCCCCAAATTTGATAAAGAGCCGACACAAAGTAACCCATTTATATCACTTATCACGCCACTCCCCGACTTTTAAATGCAAGGGCCATCACGAAAGCAATTCTGAATACATGCACGGTTTGGTTTGGCGTCAATCTGCCGCAGTAGGAGTCACCGCCGGCATTCTAAGGCCCATCTCAGTTTTACTGCGGCATTTTGCAGCCGGGGCACAGCGGAGTAACGACACGTGAATGTTTACCGCGAGCTAAACGACCGACACAAATATAATTGCGGACATTACGTGATGGTTGCGCCATAAAACGCAACCGGGCCTGCATCCAGCGGGATACGCCATCTGGAGCAAGTGGGCCAGCTCCGGTGACGCAGACCCGTCCTGCGGTCTAGCACTTACGCCGAATGGCCTCTGCGTGGTCTCAGCTAATGCTAGGGCTCATAGACACGATACACTCCGAACAAAGGGAGAGCTTGAATTTACGCCCTCTCTGAATTTTATCCAATTCTCCTTTTTTATTAACTACTTTAGAAAATTAGGGTCTAATTCAAAACGAAGAGAGCATTTTTGCTAGAAACCTATTCACTGTACATTTTCAACTAGCTCAGACGAAGAAGGCTTTAAATTATATAGACAATCAGTTAAATAAACGGAATAAATAAATACTTACATAGGCTTTTTGCCGGCAAAGGTTTAAGGGACGTAGACAAACTACCGTTAGTAACATAATATAAAATGCCTTACGAAAGGAATTTAATGAGAGTGCGAGATAATTTTTCGCTATTTAATTTGAATAGGTCCCATTGTAATGACATATGGCACCCTCAACGTCATCAAGTGGCATCATACCTTCCAACAAAATTGACCCGTCATTGCTAACGCATCCCATGCGTGGCCAATCCTCTTTCCCCGGCGATTGAAACGTTGAGACGTTCCCGCATTTTCGCTACATCGTAAGATGTAGCCGCCATCTTCACGCGCTACACGCGGACGCAATCATGGCGACTACTAACGACAATTACTGACACCAGACTGCAGACTCCACCTCGGCATCACCGACCTAGCGCCACACGGAATGACGCGTGATCATCTGAGGAGTACTATTTTGCACCAAACTCTTGATACTCTTGGCACCAAACCGCCACGAGTGCCGTCACTGTTAAAAGTCAGCAAGCATAGTGACAGTTTCATAGCGCAGGGGATCTCAAGATCTGTGAGAAGATGTAAACTAAAAAATCTATCCTTGAATATCAATATGAAAGACCACAGCAACTCTGAAGAACATATCAAATATCATTGGACATCATCCAAGACAGTCCATCCGGCGTGCTTCTGGCTAGACTCCTGAGACAAGGTTGCCTTTGTGGACTCGTCACATCTTCATCCTCCCTCATGTGATGAAGGATAAATTTCTATTGCGGAATCGGGCCATGGTTGCAGTCCTTGAGACATGAAAGGGAAATCTCCAAAATTGCCAGTAGCCCTCAGTGTCACGAATTGAACAATGAACTAAGTGATTGGAAGTGTACATTTTTATTTAAACTTTGATGAAGGCTGGAGAAGAACACACAATTAGGTATAATACTTAGAAGAAGCATCTTCATTACGCTGAACATCGTATGAGAAGAAACGAGACAAGTTTATTACGTATCTGGTAGTGTGAAAGGTCTCATAGTAAAGGAAACAATAATTACTTGGGATGCTTGCCGCGGTTAAATCTTTATTTCAAGAAGGAATCGATTAAAAAAGTATCATATGACAAGCGGTACTTTACGTAGTACACAATTTTACGATTTTTAATGGTGTTTCAATAGCTTCCACTCCTTGTAAAGAAATATAAGTACCAAAGCGACGCCTTCTGCAAACCATCATGGAGGTAAAATGAAAAGTAAACGGTGGTTGGAAAGAAAAAAGATGTCGTGACCTCACACCACTCGCAACTGGATCGGATTGGGAGCTCAAGAATTATCCCAGCTAGCCAAAAATCGACAAATGCACAGAGAAAAAAGCAAGGACCAGTAGATCGTTTACTTCAATAATGCGGACAAGTCACTTGAAGAAGACGAATATGTTGGAACATAATAAACAGTAGTAAGGCTTTTCAAGAAGTTCTCAAATTAATGAAGACTTCACTACAGAGTACTATTTAACAATAAGATTAATGAACAATATCGATATGCACAGATGGCTTAAGTATTGAAGTTGATTGAAGAAAGACATTGTTAAGATGTAGAAGTATCTGCAATTAAATGTGGACACGAAGCAACAAGCTGCAGGTTGCAAACTAGTACGTTGCACTTTGCACCCTGCAGCTTGCAGCATGATGCATCTAGTTTATAACCACTTTTTTTTTTTACGTGGTCTTATAACCCTGAGGCGGGTCTTGGCCACCTGGAGGACTCTGTCGGACGGACGTTCTCCAGGTTATCTTGGCTCTTCGAATACGGGTTAGGTCGCCAGCCAGAGCCCGGGAGCCGAGCTGTCACGCGCGGATTGTAACAATAATAATCAGACGAGGTAAGAGCCAATTCGTATTTAATTCACGGTCTGATCGGGTGCTACGGGCACCTCTCGTAGCACACACGTCATTGAATTGGCCTGGATAGCGGCCTGGCTCCTCATAGCTCCGTAGAACCCAACCGCCATCGCCACCACGTCTAATACCGGCACGCGACAACACTCGACTTAATTAAACACATAAATATATAATATAATACAAAATATATATATTCGGATTATCAAAATACTTTTCAGGCTGAAACGTTAAAAGCATCCTTGCTCCGGGCTCTTTGACAATATAACAATATAAAAGTGAAGAGAAAACTTTGTTTTTTATAGTTTTCTATTTAATTTATAGCTTATTGTTTATACATACATTATATAGATATATGTATGGACAGTATGTATATAAAAAAAAAATCAATACATGTTTCAGATATTCGGGATTATGCTCCATTAGCCACGGATTTCAGCCAGCCGGTTTAGTAACGATTTTGGACATCCGAGATTGACATTCGGTTTAAATTAGAATTTGACAAAAAATAACCCATTCTGTATATACAGAACGAACGTATAATTATAAAACATCAATCCGTTAATGTTAAATAAAATCAGCAATTATTTCAACTGTATTTATTTGATCTAGCGCATGTGTTTCAGCTAATAAAGAACGGGATTCAAGGTCCGAATTCACATTATTGCAATTCTAATTACGGCTGCAGAACATAAAATGGAATCACGTGGAATCTTGTGATTCTATAATAAAATATTTATATATAATATTTTAATTTGATTTTTTTATTAGAATCCGTTTTGCAAAAAATGCGCTTTGCGGTCACGAAGAATCCCTACAAAGCGTATTGCGGAGAGTACATATATATATATATATAAAGTATCAAGAAAAATGTAGGTCAAACGTCTTAACTCTTGAAGAAGTGCTCGTCACGTGTAATTTTATCGCAAAACCTACAAGATGCTCGACGAAAATTGAAAAAAAGAATCGCCGATAAGGAAGACATTATTAAGCCGCAAAAAATTGAAAAAAAACCCCAGCCGGAATTAACGTATAACTGACACAAATGAAATTTATACATTGTCCCCAATTTTCCTTAATTTTCTCAAAATATTTTAACGAAAATGTTTACGACGACGTAAATACGCGTAATAAACTATAACGTCTGGTATGTAGTTGAATAAAAAATGGCTTTATAGGTTATTTTATCAGCATTTTACGTAATGCTACTGCGGAAGAAAATTATGTAAGGAAAGGTTATCTTTTATTGAATTTATGACATAGCCTTGCGATGGCATCATATTTAATTAAAAATATTAACATATGAATATTTTTTTTTTGCAATTTAAATAGTCAATTATGGATCCGTTTCTACTTCCACAGTAATTTTACTGTAATCAAATTATTAATTCATTAAAAAAAATTAAACTTGAAAAATATATTTTGCAATAAACCTTTTTTAATTAAAAAAAATGGTTGATAAATTAAATAAAATCAAACTAGACTCTAAAATTAGATAATAGGATTAGATCCAGGAAAACTGCTAGACTTCTGTTGTTCCCGATCAATCTAAAAATATCATCTTAAATGATTTTATTAGGAATTTGCTATCTACGCGAGCTTTCAACAAAAGCTCTAAGCGACATAAAAATATCTGTTATTCTCATTAAAAAAAAGCATAATAGACCCTCTTAAATTATTCTAAAAAAAATATGACTATGTATATTCAAACAATTTTTTCGACCCTGTACAATGGACGGAATTGAGAATTCTCCTGCCAAAAAACTGTAAATTCTTTTCTATTTGGGCTAGAATTATAAAATTTAGAATAATAATATATTAATAAATAATGTTTAAAAAAGTATTTTAAAATAATAAATAACTGGTAATTATTCAAAAAGTAATGATTTTAAAATTCTTCGTCAAAACCTTTGTTTGAGATGAAGAATACATTAACTTAATTGCTTAATGAATACGCTTTATTATGGTATATATAAGATTAATATTCAATTAAAAATATTAAAGATATACTCAATCGAATTTGAGACTACGATAATATAGTATTTTTTGATTGTTAATACTTAGAACTTTATATTACCAAATACAGTCAACCCTTCTATAGCGTTTGCGGCGGTTTTTTGTATAGCGGTCTCTTATATTTTCAGGGTCAAATTAGAATTTTCTTAAATAAATTATTAATGTGCATTTTAAAAATGTACGTGCACTTTTAATTCACGATTAAATGCATAAATACCCAATTTAAAATGTTCACCATTTTTTTTATTACTTTAATTATTGTTTGTTTTTAATATATTGTTATTTTATATTAATATGTATCCTAAATAAAAACATATTTCCGAAAAGGTTTCATAATTTATATTTACATTTTAATTATTTATTCATCATATTTAAAGCATTTTAAAAAATAACTAAAAATCTGTTGCGAATGAAAAAACTGGAAGAAATATGCTAGGTCAATACCCCCTCGCACCTAAAGGCACGAGCTATTGTTTTCCAACTAAACACGTGCAAGGTCATTGAATAAATAAAAATGGGTCAAATGTTTGATTAGCTTCAAATCGCAAAATACAATTAAAAGAACCTAACTCTAAATTTTGTATGGGAGCCTAACTTCCTATAGCGTTTTTTTCTTTAGGGTGGTCCCTATCTGAACGCTATAGAACGGTTGACTGTAAAATAAACTACTATTAGAAAAATAGTCATATATTAAACATCAATATTTTATCTATTATTTGCCTTTTTATCTGAAATCGAAATTTCGTAAAAGTTGTTTTTGACAGTAGAAATAAATCTATAAAAATAAATAAATAAATAGCGTAAATATGATAAATAACATATCTAATTATTTATTTAAATATATTTATTCTTTCACGGCAAATGAGACGCTATTTATCTCACGAGCGCAATTGTCGGTGTCGAATTGATCTACGCTAAGTTGTCGTTTCAATAGCTTTTTTATCTGTGGACGATCATTGAGATAAAAAAGCTTATTCTATAAATGTATATAAGAATTATGAAAAATATTCCACAAAGATATTTTATTAATTAAACATTTATCTAATCAATGACGAGAGATATAGTCTAAATATTGTTTTATATACATAACAGAAAAAAAACCCAATTTAAACACATGACTTAGCATTGACCTCTCCAAATGTCTTTTATTGATATTATTTATTTTCAGAAGATATATTCGAGATTACTTTCTAGTCGAAACACTGACCATAAGCCTGTGGTGAAAGCTATTTGACATTTGATCGAAATAAACTGAGCGCGCGATTTGATGACTTGCAGAGTTTCCCAAAGCGTGTGTAATAAATTATTAACAAAAAAAAAATACACAGAGCGAAAGTATCTCGCTCAGACGACTGAAATAATAAAAATCATGTAAGATTTATTGCGTTGAATAAAAGAAAAAGTTTTAAGAGGCGCTCCCGCGAACTTTTCTATTGATTTTTCCGAAAAAAAAATGGGGTTGTTGAATTCAGCCAGAGGCCATTCTTGTTTTTCTATTTTTCGGCGTCGCTATAAATAATGTTTCATTGAAAGGCGAAAAAAAAACGTATGAAAAGTTTTATGCAATTTATCAATGATATAAGTTTTACATGCGTCCATTGATTTAGGTGAGACATGTGTTGAACGAAAACCGTGTAAAGCAAGACACATTGATTTACACAAATTATTTAACAATTATAATTTTGAATAGATCATACTCTTTATCTCCTAAAAGTTGGCGAAAGGTCGCTATTTCATGCTTTTTTCATCTTCGTGAATAAAAAGAAGCGTTATGGTACTATTAGATTGATTCATAAATAACTTCCGATTTTTTTATCATACTTTTATTTTCCTTTAAAAAAAATAAAAAAATATATTACTCTATTATTTATTCACCACTATTAAATATAACCTTCTCCCATCTTATTGGCAATTTAACGATCTCCTCCTCATATTTTTTTTTGGGTTTGGACTGAAAGAAAGTATCGAGGGCCTGATTGACTTGCTCATCATTAATGAAAGTTTTTCAATCAAAAAAATCTGTAAGGAACAGAAAAGGTGGTAGTATGTAGGAGCAAGATCAGGGGAGTAGGGGTAGATGTGGAAAAACATACTAGACGAGCTCCAGATTTTTTTCTTTAGTAAAATATGATAAAGGTGATCCATTTTTCATCGCCTGTTATTGTCCTGTCAAAAAAAGGCTCGATTTTATGCCGTGAGAGGAGATTTGTGGCAATAGACATTTGGTTTTCGACACTAAATAGTTGTTAAATGACTGACAGGCCACTTATCTATTTAGTGAAAACAAAAATTGCCCTATCGGGTGACTCACTGCGAGTAATTCCAAACAATAGAAACTGTCTACACGAATCGGAAAATATTTATGACTCAACCTGAGGCATCAAAACAGCGTCGTTCTTAACACAATAAAAAAATAAACAATTTCTGCCGATTATGAAGATTACGAAACTGATGAAAGCTCACTAGAATATAATAAAAATAAGCATTTCTGTATTAAAATACAATTTTTGATAAGAATAATGCATCGAACGATACTCGGAAAAACTTTTATTTATCGTGCCAGCCTCCGATACGCATTGCATTTATATTGCAAAAACGTGCTACGGTTTTCATCTCACGTACCACTTGAAAAGAACATACATTATTTCTTATCGTATTATTTTTTTTTTACAGATTTCTTATTATTAGCTCCATTGTATGGTAAAAAAAACGCATGACAAGGCGCATTTCCATTTTCCCATCTATTCATATCAATATGCGAACGTGTATCCCATTGTATTCGTTCGGGCAATTTCCCCGAATGTTTTCATCAAAAGGAGCCATGGCTGAATGGAAATGAGGATATTACAGAATGTTTATTACACTGAATTACATTGAATCAAATTAACAATATAATGCTGCAACAAAGGACTATTATGTGTTTTTAATCGTACGCATATGTAATGGCAAACTTACCATGCCTAGTGCTAATTTGGCGAAATTGACTGCGTGAATATTGTATATGTATATTAAGGCGAAAATGGGGTGGGATCGCACAAGGTTCGACTGCACCATGTTGCGTGTTGCATGGCTACAAATTACCATATTTTTTTTTTGGCAAATTGAATAATGAATCCGGTCCGGAAACAAGTAATAATGCAAATGAGATTTTTTAAACGTTTTTTATGAGGGAAGTCTGCTGACAGGAATGACCATTAAAAATTACATGAAAAATTGATGTCGCTCTCTATCCGTAGTCGCTTAAATTACGATCTACTTAGTTTTAATATGTGTAGCATATCTACATTGTTCTCAGCCCTTCACGAGCTAGAAGAATTCTAGACCTCTCAAACTAGTCATCGCTCAAACTTCATGGTAGTTCTCAAAAGTTGATATCCATTCACGTATTGATGATGATTTCGTATGGCTTTTACTTTGCCATTCTTCGCATGCTCGTCGTTGTTGGAGTTTCCTCCGCCATTTCGGAGCACGCCAAGAAAAACAATAGTTGCTACGTAATCCAGGTGCAGGTTGACCCACTAGCTTTCCGGAGGGGCAGGCCCCTCTTTGGGCTAGCAGGCCAACATTGCACGCCTTGGTGATAGTCTAAAACAGCCACCAGGTGCAGCATTGCTTCCATCCGAACGAGTTTCCTCGTTGCCGCTACGGTCTGGGAAACTAAGGACGGAGCGAGTTTGTAGGAAGCGGAAATGTGATGGGAAACGGCTCAACGAACTATCCCGGCATTTGCCTTTGAATGGCTAGGAAGCCGGGTCAACCTAGCCCAGGATATATCTAATATGAAGGCTAGTAGCAGTATTCATAAGCTTTCGTTACTTGTGAGTCTTTTGGTTCGGAACAGTACGTTTTTTTCTGGAGTAGGTCAGTTAACCCAGCGTCTCTAGCATGTTTGTTGTTTAACATAGCACTCGAAGATGTAACAAGAGACTCCGGCGTGGAAACAATTGGCACTATTCTTAATAAATCAGTGCATCTTCTTGGTTATGCGGACGACATAGACATTATGGCCAGATTTCGGGCGGTCCTTAAGGATGCATACCAGGGACTAATGAGAGCGGCACCTGACATGAGACTAAGGTTCAACGAGTGCAAGACAAAATAACGAGAACGAACCCATGAAGCCCTGAGAGTCGAAGAGTACAGTTTCGTGGCCGTCCAGGAATTCACATATCTCGGCTCACTTATCACGAACAACAATAAAACCAATTTGGAAGTACGAAGAAGAACCATGCTGGCAAACCGGTGGTACTTTGGACTTCAAAAGCATCTACGGTCGAGATTCCTCTCAAAGAAGACCAAAGTCAAGCTCTACGAGACCCTCATCAGGCCTATCCTAACATATGGATCTGAATGTTGGGCTTTGACAGAACAAGATTAGCGACAACTGGAAATTCTGGAGAGGAAAATTTTGAGACGAATATTTGGAGCCGTATTCGACAATGGGGAATGACGTATCCGAAGCAACGAGGAGCTGTATCGACTATACAAGGATGTACTCTGGTAGGCCGGCTACGTATCAAGGATGTGAGATAGTCAGCCGCCGAAAAGGGTTATGGTTACGTAGCCTTTCTGTCCCTGAAGAAAAGGAAGATCAA
The DNA here is from genome assembly GCA_022495035.1 of Philopotamus ludificatus. NCBI lineage: Eukaryota > Metazoa > Arthropoda > Insecta > Trichoptera > Philopotamidae > Philopotamus > Philopotamus ludificatus. The sequence continues at coordinate 45,891 of JAGXCT010034206.1, forward strand.
GGCTGAGGTGGTTAGACTGTGTACAGAGGGATAATGCATCATTGAAACTTACGGGAAGATGGAGCGACGTAGCGTCAGACCGAATAAAATGGAGAAGGATGTTGGACGAGGGCAGGGCTCTACAAATGTTGATTGTTGTTGTTTTCGTTACTTGTAAAGATATTAAAGTACTCCTTTTGATCGCTTGTAGCTATGGATAAATTCACACAGAGTGGAGAAGAAGAGTATACGTAAGTGTTATAATTATAGTTGATTAATAAGTGCGTTCATCAGATATGTTCCTCTAAGATTTGAAGAAGATGAAGTATTATGACTTTTTTCAAGAGGAGGTCTGCTTTAGGTTAGGTCAGAGTCTGAAAAAGTGTCCTTTACTTATCGATACACAATTTAATCCCAATGATCGAACATCACAAAGAACCAATGGGTAGAGTTCCAGAATAGTTGGAGGATACCACGAAACAAACAAACCAGGAAGAAGAGATTTTATCCATTGAATTGCTATGGGAAAATTCCTTCTCATAACAATGAAGAAAGGTGAGAGATGAACACGTCAACAATATAGTACATCAACCTCTCCACAAGTAGCGTGAGTTTCTGGATATCGTAAAAAACCTTAAAATTTAGTACTTGTGACACATCATTCATGAGCCAGAGTATTGCCTTCTGCAAATCATCATAGAGGAAAACGTGGACGGTAAACGGTGATTGGGAAGAAAGAAGCTGTCGTGGCTATGGAAAATTTGCAACTGGACTGGATTGGGAGCTTCAGAATTGTTCCAGCTAGCCAAAAATCTACAAAAATATGGAGAAAAAACAAGTAAATGGTCTAAGTCCGAAAACGGACAAGGCAGCTAAAAACAAGAAGTAATCTCTACCAAAGAAGAGCAATATTAACATGTTAGGCAACTCCCAAGGAGATGGCAGTTAAAGGACGAATGGAAAAAATCCAAAAACAACAACTACCTCTCTTTAAAGCTTGTTGCTAGGCGAATCTGGAAAGTGGCACGTAAAGAAGGAGCCAAATACAACAGAGGATTATTCAAGATTTCATAAATGAAGGACCAAAACCATGCAGTTTCACAACTTCTGCACAGGTACCTTAAAATAGAATAATCCAGAAGCAGTTCGTATTCTGAATTACCGTCTTCTACGTCACAATGAAGGATTTCTAAATCTTGGATCTCTACTAATTGTGACAAAGCTATCGATAATTTGGTAAAACAGGGAGATATCCAAAAGGCAATAAAAAGTTTTGAAATGTGGTGCAGGGGACGCCTGCTGAGAACATCCCGCCATGGACTGCTAAACTGCACAAAGTGTCTGTCCTAATAAAATGGGAAACGATAAAGATGGCTGACTTTCCACTACATGTTTCGAAAGGATTCTTCGATACTTTGGACATCTCGCTAGAAGAAACGATAGCCTGGAGAGGCAGGGGAAAGGACCAAGTGATGACCGCCACGGGATCCACTATAGTGATGGATCATCTCACTTTACAAAGTCTAACCACCTCAGCTTCGGTCTTCTTCTCCTTCGAAGACAAGAAGGCTTATTGGCTATAAGCCTTTTGGTTGACTGTTCCGCACTAACCGATTTCTACAACTAAATTTGAAAAAGAAGGCAAGCGGTGGCTAGATAGAAGAAAAACAATTTCATCTCGATGATGATAGATAAATTATGTAGAAGCTTACTTCTGAATACGAACATGGCACAAGTTCTTCATTACTTGTTCATACATTTTCTGATACATACAGCTCTTCAAAGAGACTGATGTTCAAATACGTGATGGCGAAGAGTGACACTATTACAAAAGACATGGTTAAACCACACCATAATCTCAACAACGAATCTTATGTAAAAAAAAACTTATAATTGGAATGTCAGAGATAAAATTTATTTTTCCAGTCACATAACAGATTGAGAATCTCTCCATCACCTGGACCGTCCAATTGCCAAGATGAAATGTGTTATATTTTGTTCGCACGAAATTATCTTCGCGCAGATTACGAGCTTTTGATCGACCGTTTGGCGAGTGTTGTTCCAAGAAAAAAAAAAATCTCTCACACCGCGAGCGAAAAAAAAAAGTATTTATCCCGTCAGCCGTTCTAATGTTTACTACGATTTTTTTTCGTCTATCAAAACACTTTGGCGCGGAATGGGCGGTAGTAAAATGAATCGGAGCCGTATCGATTTTCGCGAGAGATTAGAAAAAAAAAAAAAAGTAAAGAAGTAGAAAAGCTCTCGGGCGGCGACCGACAAACACAGAAAATTTTCGCGCGAGATAAAGCAAACTCATAAATTACGATCCGCGTCTAGTGTATTTCTGTTTTTATTTGGCGGCAGACGCCGCAAAATTTTTGGAAACAAATAAATTCAACAATTTATCTGCGACGTAATTCGAAATAAAATGCGGATAATCGAGAGCTTTAGAATATTGAATTTATCTAAAAAAAAAAACTAGATAAATTTATGCGGCACGAGATTTATGGATCGAGTGATGACGCTGCGGCTTTTGAAGAAGGGGGCGGGGCGTTGACGTGCTGACATTTTGCGGCAGAGGCGTCATGCAAAATAAATAATTAGCGTTATAATTAATATCTTTGAATAAATACTTGATCAACAATGTTGAATTATTTCATTAATTAAATACCTGGCATATTTAACAATTCGTAACGAGCTTCAGGTATATCTCGCGACAAGATAGCAGCCAGGGGACTTCCTGTGAGGGGGATGAGGTGAGCATTGGCGGGGGTGGTGGTGGTGGCGAAGACGAAGCACGAGGACAACTAATAAATTTTGCAAAAGCAACGGGGTGTCCGTCTCATTTGATAATAGTCTGGAGCAGGGCCGGGTTGGCTGCCAGGGCCGGACTACACATACATTATTCCAGCAACAGTTTGCGGCCAATTAACCGACCGTTAAGGCACTAGAATTATTTATTGCCACGAGGTCCATTCTGCGAAAAAATTTAAATTTTAAACGGATTTTCAATCGACTGCATAATTTAGAAACATGACTACAACCGGTTTATCCCCTTCAGATTAATATTTAAATAATTAAAGCATTAAATAAGATAAAATCTCATGAGATAATTATAATATACACGGAGCATAAATAATAAAATATTAAATAAATAATTTTCAGCAACGTTGCGACATTGAAGAGACGTTTTAATCAAAATAAAAGCATTTCTTCCTCAAAAAGTCAGTACAAATATGATTGAAAAATTAATATGTAATGAATTATGACTTATTATAATATATATTATTAAAAAAATATATATTCGCATAGAGCCTAAAAATTCTTCCGTGGCCCCTTATTCTTGTTTGTTGTTTTGCAGCACAAAATCAATGATTCGGCCCGAATACAATGTAAGCCGAGAGGAGGACCTGACCGCATACCGAAGACCGCACCTCCGACTTCTAAGCAAATATGAATGAAAAGGGAGAGCCGACTGAAGTGGCCCCACCCAAACTTTCAGCTTGTGACGTAAGCCTCAGTTCCTTGGCCCCTTCCGTATATCCATCTATTATTATCTGCTATTAATAATTACTGCAGCGTGGATGAGCATTGTGAGTCATTGAATCGCTAAATTAAAATATAAACGTCGATTAATAAGGTTTGATAAAAAAATATGCGGATTATTTACGTTACATGATCAATTACAGCTGCTTACTAGAATGTTTTAACGATTTTATACTTCTCACTTCGAACTCTCCTAAGAGCTAGTATCCTTGTATTTAGCAGTGGCGTACGGTGGATTTGATGTTGGGTGTGCTGAATGTGGAAAAAAAATATGAAACAAAATACAGACATCAATTTTTAAAGTAATATCAATGGAGAAAAAAATACTCATATAACTAAAACAGAAAGACACACTACGATAGTTCCATTGAAAAAATTATGTAGCAAAAACGAAGAATAGAATTATTGTATACATAATAATAAAATTTAATTAAAAAAAAACTGTATTTTGTTTCATATTTTTTTTTCCACATTTAGCACACCCAACATCAACACTACCGTACGCCCCTGATATTTAGAGCTTCTAACCAAAACTGAACTGAAAATCCGTTAAAACCGTTATATTGAACGAAAACCAGGAACCGAACCGGAAAAAAGATAATCAGTATAAAAAATAAATGCGACTTATTTAAGGAAGAAAACTATTGAAAAAAATTGGAACATTTACAATCAACTGTTGATACGTCTAAAGAAATGGTAGACGACTATTTTTTAAGAAGCAAGGAATTAGCATTAGAGACACAAGATTGCCTATTTTAACAGACTTAAACATAGAACCCTATTAAATAACTTTAATCATATGGAGAAACATATTTTTGAATTTTGGGGGGTAAATAAAATTACACATTCTGATTTATACTAAATTTAAATGGTGGTTTCAGGAGCTAAGGCAACTCAAGTTAGTGTTGAGAGGGCCTTCTATGGACTATGATATATTCTACAAGACAATAGAAATAGTTTAAATGAAAATTAATTGGGAGGTACAGTCAGGTCATCATCATCATCATTTGTCAGCCACAAGACTCTTACTCGCTGAAGGCATGGGCCTTACCGAACTCTCGAATAGCAGTCGAGGCCAAATTAACCTGAGTCTCACACGTGACGTGAGAGCTCCCCTTTCGTGTCCATACCGCGGAGACCCAAGTCGTCTTGGTATACGGTTTTTTGTAAAGAGTTTCCCTCTCTTGGTCATTGCGGGCATTGGACGTACATCTTCTACCATTTTGGTATAGGATTTTACCCTCTCGACTGTGTCCAGGCAAGTAGGAGGGGGTTTGCATCGGTATTCGTTTGTTCTCTTCTCTAAGGCTTATCTGCTTTTAACGAGTCACGAGTGACGAGTAGCGAGCGACCACATACGCACACCTATATAGATATACACAGGCATACACATGCACAACTGCCCAAAACGAGTCTCAAGTAGCAAGTCGCAAGTGATTATCAACCTTATCGTGCAATAGCGATTCTTTCATCATGGGAAAGACCTCCTCGGAGAGAAAGAAGGGTAGAGAGAAGCGAAAGTATCCAGACTAGACTAATTATTGGTCAACAGATTAGGGTTTTCCTTCCCAAGGTATACTGTCTCTGTGAGAAATCCGTTAGAGACCAGATTTGTTTAGGCACATAAGGAGAGGTATACACATACATGTCCATATTTTTTCAGGGGTGCAATATTTTATTAAGATTCTATTAAAGATTTTTTGGATTTTTAGTCAACTCCACATTAATAGATGCAGGATTATGTTGACTATAATACAGTCAGCCCTCCTATTACGTTTCCTCTCAATCATCATTTTCTACAAAATACCCTGTCAACGAGCATTGACCTTTATTTCGCTTGGCAATGTATTATATATTTACGAAATATGTATTTGACCTCGAAAATATTAGCATTTTGTAGAAAGAAGCAATTTAGAGGAAACGTTATAAGAGGGCCTACTGTATTTATAATGAGGTTGACCTCAAGCTTTTAATTTTTCTCGAATTATTCTTTTAATATAATTCCTATATGTCACAAAACTTTTTAAATTTGCCTAAAAATGTCTAATAAACAAATATTATAAATATTTATTGTCCTGTTATTGGCTAAGATCATGAAAAAAAAAATTAAAATACAACGATATTAAACTATTGTGGCCATAGGCGCGATGTTCTTCCTCGCTCGTATCCGGTACGATGTGCCGAATGGGAGTGAAACGTACGAGTGACACATGCTGCGAGAGTTCGGTCTGCGACCGAGACATCACCGAGCGCGTTGTCGTTAAAAATCCAAAATATCGACTAAATTATGAAGCCACTTAAAAAAAATCGATGAAAAATTCATCAATATCCTGATTTGAAATGCTAGGGGTCCCTAAGAGACCCCCTTCGGACGATGCGGTTGTTTTCGAGCCGCCTTACCGGATAGATTAAAACCTTGTGCATTTGCCATTAGCACAAATACTTCAGATATTTCGCATGTTTTGCGCTAGTTAGAATTTACAAAAAATCTTTCTACATCTGATAAAATATTCCTCCTTGATTCGACGAGCGTTATTGACTTTATTATGCATCAAGGTTGACTTAATTCTTGTATCGTATTTATTCAAATCTGAAAATCTAGAAAATAGCTCGTAAAAATCACAATTATATGATTCCTCAGAATTCATATTCGACAGACATGTCTCTCTGCGACTTTTTCCTATTCCCATAATTAAATAAATAACACGACGTTTTGGCTAACATTGATGAGATAAGGACACAGTTGCTAAATAATCTGATAAATACGTTACAGAAATGCCCCAAAAATATATTAAATATTATATGCAATATTTTCACATTGTATATTATAATATATATGGAGCAATTAATTCATTGAACATTATGTATACGAGGAACATATGTGCGCACAGTGGCGTAAATAGTTGGGCACGCGAGCTTTGCCGTCGCAAAGGGCTCTAAGGCCCCGGGGGGCCCTTAGACGTTGCGTTGAACTAGATTTACATACATAAACTTTAAATTAAAAACGAAACTGATTTTTGTATAATTAAAAATTATGGTACACGACATGCCACTGTGCATAAACAACACCGATAATTTATAAAACTATTATATGTTATGTTTGTGTATTTTTTATATTCATGAAATCAACGTAAATAAAATTTATTTATAATAAAAAGCACAGAGTTAGGTTTATTTGAATAAATTATGAAATGATTCTGAGCAATGGAACCTATCTACCAATTTACATGGCCGTAATATATTCCTTTAACACGGTAGTATGGAACGTATCACAATCTATATGGCCAGATTGTGTGTCGTCTATATGTGGCCAGATTGTGCGGCGCACACAGGCGCCGGAAGATTAGGTGTGCCGAGAGGCGAAAAATTGGAAAATAATAAATATGAATTCATTAAAAACTCTTCAAATAAAAAAAAATCGATTTAAACTTCCTATTCTTTTACATAAAATGTTTTTATTTTATTTTAGAGGAGAGGGGGTATAGGGCCCTAATTAAATTTCTGCATACGGGCGCCGGATATTCTCGGGGTGTTTCCAATCGATTTTTAGCATTTTGTAAAAAACCCAAAAATATGTACCAAGCCCTGTGGCGAGTGGTGACTTTTTGGGCCCTGATGCTTATATTTCTGGGTCCTTTAATAGAATTGGGGGAGGAGGGTTATCGGTTGTCTAAGAATGAGGAAGTATTATAAAAAAAAGAATGTATGTAATAAAATATATCTGAAATTTAACCAAAACCAATACAAATATTTTTTTGGATACCCAAAATCCATAACCCAATTAACGTTTCTACGTACTTCGCCTCGTTGAAACGGACGCGATCGATATTTAAAACTGCACACACATCTGTAATTTAATCACTAGACCCTCTTTACGTTTAATATTTTTTTTTTTTTTTAAAAAAAACAAATGAAGCACACAAAAAGGTATAACAAAACTATTTTGTTTAAATAATGAATAAAGTCTTCGGGGCCCCCCGACGATCGGGGCCCTGATGCTCCAGCATCAAAGCATCCCTATAGATTCCTCCACTGACCAAACAAATTTGATGCTTTTCTTAATATAACAAAAAATCTTTATTTCTTTTTTGATTATTAAAAACCTCTATCTAAATAGAAGCAATGCCAAATTTGTCATTAACCTAGTCGTACTGATTGGGGTCTATTTAGGACTTCTAGTTTTTGATTTTTCTCGAATAATTGTTTTAATATGAGTCCTACGTATTCCAAACTATTTGTATTTGTATAAAATGATTAAAAAATAAATATTATAAAAAAACATTGACTTTATTGTCCGCAATTGCGATAAAAAAAACAATAATATTCACTTCTGTAGCCACGGGCGCGATGTTTTTTCTCGCTCGCATCCGTAACGATGTGTCAAGTGCAAGTGAAACGTATACTAGTGACACGTGTAACGAGAATTTGGCAGTTGGTCTATCGGTGTAATAATAGAATAATTAATTTCTTAGAAAAAAATCTCAGCTAATATTTTAATATATAGGAAACCCTCCTATAACACGGTACCTACAACATGGTTCCGCTGTAACGCACAAAAAATATAATCATTTTTTTGTAACGATATTGATCAAGATTTTCTCAATATCTTGACTTAAAATGAATGGATTTTATAATTTATATTTCTATTAATGGTAATGAGTTTTTATTTTTTATACAATGTTTATTTTGTTAATAAATATTATCATAAATTTCGTACATTCGGCCCGCACATTTTTAAATTTGTAGCTGGCCCGTTGTTAAAAAAGGTTGCTCACCCCCGGATCTAGGTTTCTTTCTAATTACGTTTTTTGTCAGTCATATAATACAGCTTCAGATTCAAATTTGTATATAAGTACGAGTATAAATCCACATTTCTACGCCACGTTCCAACACTCCTGACGCGGCCCATTCAGACGTCGGGCATTTCCCAACGTTTATTACCCAATCTCGGTCCATAAAAAAAGCAGTGGGCCATCCGAGAGATGACGGATGGCGTGAGGGACAGGCTGCAAGTGTTTATGTTACGCGACACGTCGTCAAGCCCAGCATTTAGGAAGCTCGCGTATTTATTGGCGCATCTGTTTCACTGTCAAACAGGTGTCTGCAACAGCTGACAGCTGCTTGGCAAGCGGCGGCGTGTCGCAGATCTGCGTCACTTTTACCAGAGACGCTCGTTTACCATCCCCCGTATCGTTTCACGGTGAGTCATCCTCGGCTAAATGTCACGCGGACTCCAAAAAAACCAGAGCTGTCTCAATTCCAAAACGATTCCCGGAGCCCACGCGCCTCGATGTGATCGCATCCGGACGTAATGGCTTTCGAATAGCCCACTGACTTGTTAGGCGAAGCATTCCGGTGTTGAAATTTAGATGATCAGACGAGTCTAATTTCAAGAGCCGATTTGACAGAATCGCTACATTGCCAGTTCCAAGCAAAATATTCAATATATAAAACAAAAATATAGCAAGCAAGTCCGGAGCCCGTGGGCAGAACTTCGATTAGCGTCCCTGTACGTCTGATGAGCTTGAAAAGTCGAACTACGACCAATCAAGTTTTTCCCTATTGGTGCCCCAAATTTTCAGGCACCTGTGTGTGCCGCACAGTTTGGCCATATGGTCAGCGCACTTCTGCGTAAAAGTTACTCAATAAAAGAGCTTCTATAACTTTAAATACTATATTAAACAGCTGAAAGCGTTGAAATGTGGTCCTAGCTAAGAATCGTCTTCTGAAGACCATAATTGAGGGAAAAGTAGAATGTAAACGATGGCTGTGAAGAAAGAAGCCGTCATGTCTTTGCAACATTCCCATCTGGATCGGATTGTGAGCTTCATATTTGCTCCAGCTCGTGAAATATAAAGATATATAAAGAGGAATTACAAAGACCAAAGCACGCGAATAAGAAGAAGCCAATAAGGAATAAGCAGCCTAAATCTTCTACATCATTTTCTTAGTTCTTAAGTAGAGACGTTGAGTCAAGGAAACTTAAAATGGAAATATAGAATCATTATGTTTCCCATTCTACCGCTTTTAGTAAATATGAAAATAAGAATTACGATCCCTCAATTCAGATCCGAGTGTTGTTACAACCCGAGCGACAGCTCATCTGTGGCGACTTGACTCGTATTAAAGCCTAGGAAACTAGAAGAGCATCCATCGACACAATGGTTATAGGGTCGAAGCTGGTGCACCTCTGCTGAGGGTGAGCAGTTTAAGGGAAGACCACTACGACCACGGATCACGCAATTCACGTTTCCCTGCTATTTGCGTTCAATTTTTACAATCCCATGATATTTTAGTTTTTAACTTCGAATCTACGTTATTCCTCTAATTACGTTTTTTTTATCAGACCCTTTAAAAACGTGAAACCGGGGTTTCACTGTATAATAGTTCAGTGGCTAAATGTAAAGTATGCAAGTAGGGGCGCACCGTTCATATGGCGAGATTGTGCGGCGCACACAGGCGCCAAGAAGAAAAATTTAACCCTACCCTACCCTCTGATAGGCCATGATTTTAGTAAACAACCAAAAATGCATTCTTCAACATGACAATGCAATCAAAATGACTCTGTTGATCAGCTGGATTTAGAAGAAGATCCACCTTATTTGCCTCCCATAGTTAGATTATCATTTTATTAAGTGTTTGGAGTATTGCTTTAGTCTTTACATGCCAACAGCGGCGCGCTGTCCATATGGCCAGACTGTGCGGCGCACACAGGCGCCGGAAAATTAGGATATAAAATAATAATTTATTAAAAACTTATTGCCTATAATTATTCGTCTTTTCAAGCACATCATATGGGCAGGGGTGATAATTAAAGTTCTGCATACAGACATCGTATACTGTCGGCGCGTTACTGTATGCGAGGTAGAGAAATATCTTTCAGAAAAAATGATAGAAGCTGCCATAGCAAAATTTGAGGCCGAAGTAGCAGAAGTAGAAGAGATTGCTAGCTTTGCGGAGCTGAACGAAAACCAAGAAGAAGATATATATCAAATAAAGCTGCCAATTTTAAAATTTCTTAATACTATATGACAGATTGCCTCTCCCTTACTTTACATTATTTAATATAGAGAAATTGCGGTTCCGATTATACAATCTTCCTACTTATGAGTTTATGTCAATGCTTTGTATCTTATTCAAGATAACCCTCATCAAAATGAATTAACTTATTCAAGACCCGACATGAAGTAGAAAAATAGGCGATAGGGTCCTAATAAGGAATAAACAACCTCAGGCACGAGAAATTTAATAATTTTAACATCTTCATATTGATGCTCTCTTCATTTTTACTATTCAGATCGGCTCTTCGTGTTTTTTTAACAAAACGGAACCCGATCGTGGACCACCATTTGAAGAACGCTGATATTGCGTATAGTCTTTGTATAGCGTACCTTCAATTAAAACGCAGTATTCAGAACACGTTAAGCGGAATATTGATATAATAGAAAATAACAATCCGCGTAGACGTCCTAAATTAATCTTAAATTTTATTGCGAAAAACCTATTATCAGATAAATCCTCGATCGAATTAAAAGAATATTTCTAGCCGAAGAGGAATTCCATTCCACCCACCGTGACAAAATTATTGCCCAATTCCCGTTCCTTCAATGTAAATAAAAACAACCAAACGAGCCAATTTGCATATTTTGTAAATATTTTTTATAAATAAAACCGTTCGTTATTTAAAATCGAATTAGCGAAACGCCGAAATAACTCGCGTCGTTTCGGCGTTTCGCGTCGAAGATCCCAAGATAAATAACAATTACCCAGGTAATTAACTCGTCTCGAGCCCCACCGAAAATTTCGATGCGAAAAGTTTAATTTCACAATTATAACGCATTAGACATTTGAGAATCGCCGCGGCGCGAGAACGCGCTAAAATAAACGTTAATTAGAAAGAGCACTCTCGTTTTAGAACGATCATAGGAAAGTGCTATATATTAATAGACGAACTGCTATAACGTCTCGCACCTATCGTCGGGTCATCGTCGACGCGCTCATAATAATTAGGCAGACGATCGAATCCCGCGTCGACGCCTCGATTAACGCGATCGAAGATCGATTACGATCGCGCAAAGCGAGGGACATCTAAAGAAATCGATATTACAATAGCGTTTATAGAATAATAATAAATCACTAATCCGCGTCGACAAAGAAAATGTGGGCAGCGCAGCACAACGAGGTCGAGCGAAAGCGCGAAGGATGATTAATGGATTCTTTTGATCGCAACGAAGAAGATCGTTATTAACGTTTAACACTTAAATACGCATAAATTAATCGCGAGGACCCCGAACAGTACAGCTCGCAATATTCAAATCAAAATCGTTACGATAGAACGAGTATTTCGCAATAAAAATAAATATATAATAACGTTTTGCAATATCGCGGAAGGGAAATTAAGATTGGTTTTCATTTTTTCGATCGGAAAGGGTCCCATGCGATCCGGCAATATATTTCGGATATCGGTTCTATTCTAGATTTTGGATATTAATTTGAACGGAGCACTCACCCGAGGGTCGTCATCGTGACGATCGTGTACCAGAAGGCCGCCGGGATCGACGTGAAGTTCGTGTCGATCTCGTTCTTTTCCGCGTAAAACATGACCGTGGCGAATATGATGATGGCCATGGCGAGCGAGAACACCAAGAAGCCCAGTTCGGAAGCGCACGACTTGAGCGTGTAACCCAAGATCCGCAGGCCCTGCGAATGCCTGGAGAACTTGAAGATTCGGAACACTCGAAAGACTCGCAGCGTGACAAAAGCCCCCGACACGTCGTCGTTGTCGGTTATGCCCAACCCGATGTAGTAAGGAAGGATCGCTACTACGTCGATGATGGACATGACACTCCTGACGAACTTACACCTGTCGGGCGCCGCGAACAATCGAAGCAGATATTCCGCGGTGAATATCATCACGCAGGCCGTGTCCAAGCAGAAGAACACGATCTTGTAGCGCTCGCCGCAGGGCAGGGTGCCCGCACGGCCCGGCCTGTGGCCGCAGGGCACCGTCTCCACCACGTTGGCCATCACCGACACGGCGATGAAGAAGCCCGTGACGTAGTAGAAGACGAGGGCGGCCGTCGAGGTGTGCGGGTTCTCGAACGCCCGCCACATCTTCTGCCGCAGGTCCGTCAGCTGCGGCAGACTCTGGTTGTCGCCGTCGCTCAGTTTGTCGTCCATGAGCCGCTCGGCGTTCTCGCGCTTTCGGTCCCTGTAGTCCTCGTAGCAGCAGTCGCCTATCACGTCCGGCAGGATGCCGAAGAAGGCGAGCTCCTCGTCGTACGAGGTCAGGCATTCGTGCTTCGGGTAATGGAGCTTCCCCGTCCGATAATAGTTGAGAATGTGTCTGAAAATGTCCGGGTCGCGGTCGAAGAAGTACTCGCCGCTGTCTTCGTCGTAGAAGAACTCGCGTTCGTTGCTGCCGAGCAGCGTGTCCGGGTACTTTTCGAGCGTGTTTCGCCACGTTTCGAAGCGGCGGCCGCTCACGTTGATGAGGAGTTTCTCGTCCTCGGACTTCCGGCGGTCCTTGGGCACGGGCGGCGGCGGCAGCGGGTGGGTGGCGATGGGCACCCAGCCGATGGCCGCGGCGCGCGCGAAGGGCAGCCAGGCCGCCACCGAGGCCATGGCACCTAGCTGCTATAGCGGCTATGGCCGATATGGCCGATATGGCAGGTGCTAGGGCCGCGAGAGCCGCTGCCGCTGGCCGGGGGCCGCTGCCCCTCGGGCTCCATGGCCGGGGCGGCGCCGCGGCCGGCGGGGCGCGCGACTGCGGCCGCTGCCCGCCAGGGCTATTTTAGTCTGGGCCGCGGCCGTCGGGCGCAGGCGCGGGCTCTGGCCGGCCCCGCTTGCCAGTGTTGCCGAAAAACTCCCGCCTCTAGAAAATCATAATTTTCCCGGTTAATTTAAAAAATATATATAAACCAACAAAAATCGGATAATAATCTGATCATGTAGTCAGGACCCTCGTTCGGGACCGATGGGACAATTAACCGATGACCGCTACCCCTGTGCCTGAATATAGATAGAATATAGACTTAATCGCCCATGTACGTCTGGTGTGCTTTAACCGTTCAGACGCCACGGCGTGCAGGCACGCGAAATCGTCTAACCACCAGGCGCCACGGCAAACGCTACTACGAATTTATTTATGAATAAATATAATATTTTTAATTGAAAATTAATGCAGATACATCTTTTAAAGGCAATGTGATTGTTAGAATGTCGATATGTTTAGCCGTTTCATTTTATTTGAAGTTTATACGGCGTACGTTAAAAATCCATATAATTGGCGTGGCGATTAAAGGGTTAAAAGATGAACTGGCCAATCACTTATCAGAACTATTATATTTATTTCAGAACAATTCAAAGAAGTCTAATTCTTTTTATTAAATTAAAAATTAGAATACAGTCAGCCCTCCTGTAACGTTCCCTCTCAATCACTATTTTCTACAAAATGCCTTGTCAACCAAAGAGCATTGACCTTTATTTCGCTGGGCAATGTATTATATATGTACGAAATATATAATTTGACCTCGAAAATATTAGCATTTTGTAGAATTGAGAGGAAACGTTATAGGAGGGCTGACTGTAATTAAAATATGGACGGTAATATGCAGACTGCGCATCCCTGATTGCGCATTTAGTAAAGTAGTATTGATTTTCTATCATTTTTATTAAAATTAACTAAATATATCAGTGGTGTACGGTGGTATTGATGTTGGGTGTGTGAATGTGGAAAAAAAATATAAAAAATACAGTTTTTTTAATGAATTTTATTATTATTTATACATTAATTCTATTCTTTGTTTTTGCGATATAAATTTTTCAATGGAACTTATCGTAATGCTTCTGTTTTAGTTTTTTAAATATTATTTCTCCATTGATATTTTTTTTCCACATTCAGCACACCCAACATCAACAACACCGTACGCCACTGAAATATATATAATATTGTAAAGGTTAGACACCGTTTTTTTAAAAGAAATGGCCAGAACTTTTATCTTGTTAAGCTATCGAGCCCGAAACTTCATAAACCTTACTAAAAATCCATAATAATCTATTAAAACAAAAAAAACTGGAATTTAAACAATTAAAAAAAGGAAACGGCGAAATAAAATTTGTAAAAATCAAACATTCTTCATCTACTTGTGTTTTTTTTCATGCACACAGGGGCATGCCGTCCATATGGCCAGATTGTGCGACGCCGGAAAATTAGGGGCGCCAAGGGGGAACATTTCAAAATATGAAATAATAATTTATTAAAATGAGATACATTTTCTCTTTAAAATCGACAATAATATATATAATAAAAAAGTATTTGCCCGTGATTCGTCTTTCACACTGGATACTGTCGACGAGCTACTGCATGTATGTGTCGATTTTTGGCGAGATGGAACAATTCTGAAGCTCCCAATCCTGCCCAATTGCGAATAATGCAAAGTCCTGACAGCCTTTTTCTTTCCAACTACGTTTACCTTCTACTTTCCCCTTCATGATAGTCATGGATAATTTGAATAATACTTAAATACTCAGTTTTACGTGTGTTCAGAAGAAGTTGAAGAACTTCCATGGAATCTTCAACATTCTTCAGTAGCACCGCATTTCAAAGCAGCAATGTCCTTAACACTTGATGAGCCGCAAGGTTTTACATCAAACCTAGCCTGGGGGCCGCATAGTTTCATGTAATGATAATCCAAGCTAACATGCACGTGTATCCATCTGTGGTCAAATAGTAGAATTACATTGGGCATCGTTTTCAGAAAAAAAATTGCCCCCACTATGGCTCTCAAGCCAGAAGGCGTGAACGGCTCATAAAGTGTTGTACTCCAGTGAATATGGCAATCATCTTTCACCCTTCTTCAGAAGGATATCCAAGGAGAGCCGGCTACATAAGATGCCAAACAAGGTGTTTTTAATTCGTCACCGCTTAAGTTATAAACCCAGAAAAAAATAAAATAAATGTTGATTTAAACTAGGCACATAGTTGCGATAAATGATAGAACTCTAATCAAATATATAAATATTTTCTTGGAACCACGATTGTTGGCACAGTTGGGTTAATAAACTTAAACTTTTCTGATCTTTTGATATGGTGGAATAAAAAAACAGTATCTTCTGGTAGCCATAGGATTTGCTCCACGAAACAAAAAAATAGGTTTCAAATTGCAAATTCAAATTAAATAAATAAAAGAAAATTTATTGAAAAATGAATTACTCACGATTCCAGCTTCCGACTTCGCTCCATATTTCCCGTACGATGGGGAGATCAGTTCGAGGCGAGCTGGCAACACTTGTCCGGGAGGAGCGTCGCGGCGCAGGCGTCATGCGTGACGTCACCGAGCAATAAATTGATTTTGTGAGCCGGCCTGCTCGCCTCCAGGTCGGCGCCCGGGTCACGTGCACCCACCGGTTAGATTCTATGCGCCGAAAAATAATAAAAAAAACAAAATTTAAAAAGAAAATAAAACCGAAAACACTTGGATCACAAAGAAAAACTATATATTCACCAAATACAGCATTAATTATAATCACAATAAAAAAAAAAACACGATCAGTCAGATGCGAATCAATCGATTATTCAAATATTTTCATTAATACTTCATTTGTTTAATACAATTTTTTTTCATGTAAAAAATTTGAAAATATGAATAAAATTTAACGGTTCAATTATGTAGCGACATCTATTGAGATACGATTATATTTTTATTGCCTCAATATGATATGGACTGAATATTAAATGTGGATACAATAATTCAGAGCGGAAATGTCAGAGTGCTGAGCATATTCCAGTGATGACGTTTCGAATATAGAATCATTGAATATTCAATAAAACGCATTTGAATATTTGAATATTCAGCTGAACTTCTGTATTCATCTTTGGAAATCACATACAAACGAAACATTTTCATGAAAATTTATACATCGCGAAGTATTCAGAAAACGCCATTACGATTTATCATTTTTTTTTTATTATTAAATTCATGAAAATGCTGGCTTTATTAAGCGGTAGATATATTTTAATACTTAGTTATGTAAATACGTGTTGAGTGATACTTCGACTTTGATATTCTCACGTATAGCTGAAGCCTGTGACCTAAAACGATTCCTCTTGTGTCTTATCGATTGTGATTGCAAATGCAAGTCGAACAGGAAGTTGCAATTGTTTGAACGAAAACGGCAAGTCAGCCGGAATGAATCCGCCCCCAAATGGCCTAGTTAAAATGGTTGCTTCGACAATATATACATATAACGCTTTCACTATCAATCTGAATCCATTGCAGGGTTAATCTATGCAGGGAAAGCTACTGGGGTTAAATGAGGATCCCAAGTTTTTAATATAAATATTACATGTCACAAAAAAGTCTAAAGAATAAATATTATAAATAATCATTGACGTGATGTTCGTTCTCGCTCGCATCCAGTACGATGAGCTAAGTGCGAGTGATTAGTTAAAATATCTAAATTACCAAGCATATCGTGAATAACTATTTTTATTCTTAGAAAAATCCATTTTGACCAAGATTTCATCAATATCTTGGGGTATCTGAGAGACCCCATTCGAACCACCGTGAACGACCTTGATTTACTTATTGTTTTAAAAAGTTAATTATTATTTTAATTATATATCAAAAAAATAATTAACAAATGGAAAATGATTGTTGAAGAATAACAAAATCATCTGGTACATTTGGTACATCTGGATCATTTGGTACAACTGGTTGCAGTTTATGCTGTGATCGACGAGCTAGGTTTCATGGAATCATAATGGATCACATCTGCGCCAGATCAGTAACACGCCTGTGTGCAGAACTTTAATTGGATTCCCTATACAATAAGAGAATAAATATAAAATTTGGGTGAATTTAAGAAAGTTTAATGAATTATTGCACTTAATCTACCGGCGCCTGTGTGCACCGCACAATCTAGCCATATGGACGGCGCGCCTTAGCGCCATATCACCAAGCATTCGTCATCAGTTTCTTTTGATGAATATTGCGCTATGGCCTATGTTTTGGTATCTTGTCCTTGTCCTACAACTATACTGAACGTTTACGATAACAATACTGGATCCATTCCTCGTCAGATGTTACGATTCGATTTAAAAAATGATCTTTTTGTGACGAGAAAGCAACGACATGCCAGCTTTCAAAGGTTAGAGTTATTATTGTTGACTTGCTAATGCAACATCATTTATCTGAAAAAAATATCGATGAAAAAGCACAAGGCTCCGAAGACTATTTTTCCTAAAGATCCAGTGATGAAAAAATGTTTAAAATACAGTCAGCCCTCTTATAGCGTTTCCTCCAAATCTCTGCTTTTTACAAAAATCCTAGTCAACCAAAGTGCATTGACCTTTATTTCGCTCGGCAAAAGCGCTGCCTGCGCTATCAGCGTTATGTATTGGACGAATGCGGGCCGATAGCCTAATGCAGGGGGGGGGGTATCGCCACTAAGCTCCGTGTCACGCTGCGACTCGGCACGGTCATCTGACTGATTCTGACTCACAGCTTCTTTAAGCCACGTACCTCATATCACTTATTTTATTATTGTTAATATTATTTAGTATATTTACCTAGCCTTATTTTTTATATTTTATTAAAATATGAGCGAAATATTACTTTTTAATTTACCGCAGCACCCCAAATATTTTACCTACAAACCTATGCTATTTTAAGAAAGACATTTTTAAAAAAAATCATTTTTTGAAACTTAAGGGCAATTGTTCGATTACCTTTTTCGAAAAGTCCTTCGATTTTTGATCGAAAAGCTTTTCCAAGTGGTTGGTATCGTGTTTAAGGGTCCTTTTTTTATCATTCACCAAAACCGATCGTTTTTTTTGGGGGTTTTGTTTTATTCGCTCGAGTTGTTCACAGTACACTGTCGCTGTAACGGTCTGGTCAAGCAATCCATAGTGTATAATTCCAGAAAAATCCCTCCACACACTAACAAGGACCTTCTACATTGTTAATTATGGTCGAAGGGTCGGAACAGATACATCACCGGAAGAAAGCCAATGTTTTTTCATAAAGGATTATTGTATAGCACCCACTTCTCGTCTCCAGTTACAATTAGACG